>JAOTQE010057885.1:0-19338 GCA_025631205.1 Nesometra sesokonis | reverse complement strand
ATGTCAAAAATAGTGAAAGAGTGAGATTGACTGGAAAATAGTGAGACTTCTGCCAAAATAGTGAGACTTGAGAGCTCAGCTAAAATGTCCCCTCAATAATAGCAAACCTGCAAACTGCAAACAACTACAATTTAAGATAGTTGAAATACATGCAACGTTTTTTTTTTGTTAAATTTGAAACACTGGACATGCTCGTTTGAGCAGGAATTTTGCGCCCCCCCACCCTCTCTTTGATACGTTCCTGAATCCACCCCTGAATAGATCTTGCTTACAAAAGATGATCTACAAAAGAATCTTGAACTCTAGTAGGAATATTTCAGTAATCTATTTCCAAAATGATGAAACAGTTTTATTCTTATTAATATTAATAAACTAAAAAAAAATATTTTTTAATAATGAAAATAATTTATACCAGTGGATGTTCGTGGTGCAGGGATTTGGTTTTTTTCACCACCATTATTGTCACTTGCCAATGTTTTCATCATCAATTTCTAATGTCATGAAAAAGTCGACACCCACTAAAGTCGTGATATTCAGGAGGCACATCCACAAGTAATTTAAATGAAAATTCTGAATATTTACACCACTCAGGCTGGATCGAATCACCTGGTACCAAAACCAGGTTTTAAACAAAAACTGACATGCACCAGCTCTTCACAACATGAGTGGAATTATAAACTAACTTCTAACAAAATATCCACAAAAATATAGTATTATACCATGGAGGTATACCTCCATGATTATACTAGTATTATAGGTTGAACTATTACTAATTAGACTGACATGCTTTTAATAAAGAACAACTAGATGATTAATAAGGTCCATCCTGTACTGACTGGTACAGTTAACACAGTGTTAACATTTCATTTCATCAGTGATACAAAGTAGATGTACAAATTGCTTTGCATATGTACAGATAGGGACATTAGAGCCCCTTTCACACAGAACTGTAAAATGGGAATAGTGCAGTAATTGCTAATGACAGCTTTAGTGGGAAAGGGTACAGTTGACCTTCTCATTTACACACCCCTCTGTCTGAAAGGTGTTTGTAAATGAGAAAGTTCGTAAATGAGAAGTTTCATGAACTGGTCAAATAAGGCCTCCAAAACACTTCTTTGAGTTTATTTTGTGCTCTTGGTTGTTAAAAAATGTTGTTTAAATGAACTAGGAGGAAAAATAATAAAAAAAATATCACTGACAAATTGTCAGATAATTACATCATTGGCTATTATTTTAATGATGTCATTTACAGAATAGTGTTTGTAAAATAGAAGGTTTGTAAATGAGAAGTTCATAAATGAGAAGGTTGACTGTACATTGCTTTCAATTCCAAAACAGTACTGGCACTCACTTGACTGTCATCTGTCTGTCTGTCTGCTCACTCATGTTTGTGAATGTTTGCGTGGGCCCACCACCCAACTGCCACCTCACCCGATCTACCCCACCCCCCAACTTTGTACTCCAAAAATATTTTTGGCAAATGCACCAGAGAGCATCTGCGGAGAAACTTTTCCTAGGCCCGAAACAGGCCCTGGTCTCACGCCTATTGTCATCATTTTGCTGTTACAACCTCAAACCTGGGTCATCAGGCCCCCTTTTTCTAGCTCACCGGATCCGCCATTTAATATATCCTCCTATAACTATACATTTTATAATATAATGATAATGGTGACTGTTCCACCGAAACATGTCTGTTAATATGTGGCCGTAAGGGCATCTTTTGTAAATAAATATAGCGCGTGTCTATAAAATAAAGTTAAAAACTGCTGTGTTTTTATTTCAATTAATAATAAAATATGCAATTGATTTATTCAATATTAATGTTGAATTTGTCTAATTAATAATACTAAAGTAGACCTACTAGATATTACAGTTGGAAATATAGAATTCAATCACAAACATGTTTTTTTTCTTAAAATGTTCTTTCAATTGATAATTCAAGGTGAGATAACCTACTTTTACCAAATTCAACCTCGGTGTTCTGTATGATGCTATTATTCGCAACCTGTTAAATATTTCCAACGATTAGTCTGTAATAACAGGCTTGAAATGCCGCTTGTTTAAGCCTACATAAGCTGTTATGGTTCGGTACCTGCAGAATGCCTTTTGAACAGCACTTAAAATTTAAGATTGGCATTATTACCCATGTAGAGTACTTGATCCATAAAATAACATGAAAGAGTTGGCCCAGGGTCATCAAACCCATAAATTGCAGGATATTTTATCAAATTTTGTTATTCAAAACATTGTAACAAAGAACATTAGACAGGACGATCATTTGTGCCTTTTAATGTACGTTCAAGAGACGACATAAAAGTTGTCACTTCAAGGTACTTAAAGGTCATAAAAATACCCTAATTTCAGTCATGTTTTTGTTAATGCCTCCGGTATTTTCAATATTAGACATTTTGGCCTTGTACGTGTAGATATAAAGTACAGTATATACTTACAATCGTGTATTATACGTCCGTCACCAAAACCTTTTCAGACAATTGATAGATCGTCTGAAGAGGTCTCTTGGTGACGGACGAATAATAGTGACAATTGTGACTTTAAATCTACAAGTATAGGGCTGAAATGGCAAATAGATATCTTAAGATAATAAAAATATGTATAACATTAATATTCAAGCTTATTAATAACTGTACTATTTTAAAGACCCATTCCTTCCAAACTATAAACAAATAAAATATTCTAAATTTGATTACCAGTATGTTGTATCCAAATTTATAGGTATACAGTAGTACTGATATGACATAATTATATCATTTTATTACTTCCAAATAATAACAATAACAATAATAATAATAATCAATCATTTATATAGCGCCAATTCGTTAAACCGCAGTAAAAAATCAAAGGCAATTCACATGCTAGTTACTAAATAAGTGGGTTTTGAGATTGACCTTAAAAACTGAAACAGAAGATTCGGTGGCTGTGTTAGGTAAAGAGTTCCAAAGGGTGGCAGCAGAAAATGAAAAAGACCTTTGGCCATAGGATTTGGTGTTGGTACGAGGCACAACTAAAAAGGTTACAATTTGATGAGCGGAGGCAAGCATGAGGAATATATATTTTGACAGGAGATCACGCAAGTAAGTTGGTTGGTTTTGTAGAAAAGCTTTAATACAAAATTGTAAAATAATAACAGAATTTATTTTTTGGATGGATCCTCAAAATAAGTGGATGAATCTATATTGCATTGCTTTTGTGAAAAGTCTAAACCTAGTAACCATTGGCGAACTATGTGCATGAGTCGTGTGCAAAAACGGCGCTTAATGTGGAGAGAATAGCAAGGCTAACATCCAGTCGGATATGATCTATAACCTACTAGACTTGCAGTGGCCTTTGAAAAGGGGGGTGGCTGGCAAGGTGCCTAGTACTGAGCGGCAGGGGTTGGGCATATGAGGGGGTGTCCCACTCCGAAAATATGAATATTTTTTTTTTAATGGAACTGTTTGGACACTTTATAGAGGTCTCTGGCCTTAATGTCGGCATTCTGTAATTTTTTTCCTTATTTTATTTTTTTCACTTATTTTAATATTTTTCTCTGAAAATAGCCACCCTATTCACCCCCTAGATACGCCACTGACTTGCAAAACAAAACATTCAAATTATATTACAGCATCAGTAGTTGCCTTACGATAATCTGAAGTAATTCCATTGTCAACTAAACGTTAATAACTTTGTGTTTTTTATTCAAGTCTATTATATTTAATCGTGGGTTTAACCAATTAAAATTACCATTCAAATTATATTATCATTAGAAATTAATCTATTACCTTATAGTGAGACCTGAAGAAATCTATCTGCACTTGGGGCTGGTGGTAGTTGTCGACTAAACATACACAACTCTGCATTGTTATTCAAACATTCCATTATTCACCCATCACGATATATTTACTTCTTAGATTAAATTTTCGTTCAAATGATATTTGGCATTAAACTGTAGTACACTTACCTGAACTAATACATCCGCACTTAAAACTTGTTTTCTAATGGCTGGTAGCTGTCGACTGATTGTTACACAAAACTGTGTAGGGCCTACTTATTAAATTAAAACCTTCAATGAAGCCCTCTAGACATACTAAATCTTAGGTTATCTAATTAAATTTACCATTCAAATTATATTATCATTAATATTAATTTATTACCTTATTATAGGAACCTGAAGTAATCCATCCACGCTGGAAGCTTAAATGTTTCCTAACAACTGGTAGCTGTCGACTTAACGTTACACAAAACTTTGCGTTGTTGATTCAAACCCTAAAGCAACAAACTTGTGTTTGCCATTTCCGCAAGATCAAATAAGCTCTACAGAAGCGGATCAAAATGTCAACATTTGATTCAATAGGTCTGGCGTGGCCAGTGTGTGAATGCACTTTGTTACGAATGGTGAGCTATACAAGTAGGCATAATAATCCACCAAAATTAAGTTTCATTAACACCATACTACTAAATTCAATTTCTCCAAAACCACCCACTTAAAATGACAAATTTCAAACTAAACAACACAGTAAGTTCCAAAACCATAAAACCAAGGCAAGTAAAAGTGATCACCCTAAACCGAATTGTCCCCATGAGGCATGGCATGGCAAAACCACCAAGTTGTGACACAGGAAGTTATTGAGAAATAAGCAAATAAACAACAGAAAATATAAACAAATACAAAGGAAATTTTTGTCTATTTTGATCAATAACTTTGGTTATAGATGTCCGATTTTGATATTTAACCCCTCATTTTTAAGCTTACAAAAATGTAATATGGTTTATATATTAACTAAATTTTTCAATTTTGCAACAACTTGGTGGTTTTGCCATGACTTGCCCCATATATAAAATGAATGGTACAACGCCACAAGATCGTTTCCAGTATCATGTGGTTTCCGTGACCAAGAAGTCATCGAAACGGAAAAAATAAAAATTTTTCCCATGTCTGGCCTAGTGTAGTTAGGCCTATCCAGAATTTCCATGAACACTAAAAACAATTTCCATTTTTCCATGATCACCGGGCACAGAAACAAAAAGGAGTTTCCCATGATAATGAAATCCTGTGGCCGATAGTACAGCTGATGTCATTTTACAAACCCCTCAGGCTGGAAACTGTTTGAAATGTGAAGACAAAAGGAAGGTTCATACCAAATAACAGACGACCTGCAAACACATCAGGGCTGGATCCCAGAATTGTGTGAAAGAGGGGCACAATATTTCTGGTGGAATGGGTTAATAATGGTTTGAAATGTGATAAGCAAAAAAAAAAAAACAAAAAAAAAACACCCTTTTATTTCCTTATTTATTGTTTTTCCGACTATTTTCTGTCATAATTGTTTGTATTTGTAAATTTGTTTGTATTTTCTATGGGCAGAGAGAAATTATAGAGGAAGAGCAAGGGTGCACATGTGCTTTAATGATATTAAAGTGTAGGGGGGGTTGATGCCGGAAGCGCCTCCCTCGATATCAACCCTTGTATGTGTGTTAAATTTGTGCTAGTGAGAGGTAACACTTAATAGTCTTGCCCGAAAATACAATCAACCCAGACTTGACCTAAACTACTTTCATACTCTAACTGCAATGGTACCATAAAAAATGCAGACATTATTGCCGAAATTTCGGTAACATGACGGTTTCCTGTGTGAAAGGGTTAAAGGGAAAAGCATAAAATTGACATTCTTATTTGTCGACGGTACTGTTATTTCCAACTTTGACCGTTGTTCGGTTCTGCTTGCGAAAGACGGCGTTGTACACAGTGGAGCCTTTCACACACATCCGGCCTAAACTCGAGTAACGGTAATATAACGGCAATAAATCTAGGGTTGGAGCTGGTCCAAGAAATGCCGGCAGTGTGCCGGTATTGAAGGGAAAGTACCCTTTCACACATAAAACCAGCATTCTAGAATTACCGCAATATTCCTGATTTAAATTTCTAGGGGTTTAAGAGTATGAACTACAATGCCCATGCAACTGTTCCCACTGAGGTCATACAAGGCCTATGGCATAAACATACATTAAAGCAAATTACTGTGTGAAAAGATCAATTTTTAATGAACATAGTAATTCAGCAAACATCGCTAATGCCAACATTAAATCTTGTGTAAATGTGATACGACTGATTCACTGCAAACATTGGGTGGTTAGATAAAAACCAATACATGGTCGAATGAACCTGAATTGAAATCTGATTGACATCAAACAAGGCAAACAAATGTTGACTAACATCATTATCATTAACGTACATTCACCTTATACAGTAAGCACATATAGGCTTTTTGCATTATGCGCTATAAAAATCCAACTATTATTATTATTACTATTATTATTATAATGCAGACTTGCTCCAAGTTAATTCTATCAGGTTGGTCGTTGTTCATTATCTATGTAGCTACACCAACAATAACAATAAGTCTGTCGAAGCAACTTGACAAATACTGTTCAGATACCAAGATCAACCCTCAATATTTGGCAAGTGGGTGGATCAAAATAAATATTATTCGTAGATGATGAATTCAACTGTTCTCATTCAGACTGAATGAAGCTACTAAGCACACGAGATGAATAGGCTTACTAGACAAAGAAAATTACACATAAAATTATTCTCACGATTGTAGTTTGGTCCTCTTATAAAGAGTACACCGAGACTTCAGTTAATGCACTACATCAAATATCACTACATTACACTTTCATGCATAATATGTGAGTCTCACACATTGGGACCTATTTTTGACATCTGACATAGGTAATTTATCTTACGCATTAAAAGAAAAACACAGTTCACATACCAAGATCAACCCTCCGTATCTGACAAGTGGGCAGATCAAAATAAACATTATTCGTAGATGATGAATCCAAGTGTTCTCATTCAGACTGAATGAAGCTACTAAGCACACAAGATGAATAGGTTTATTAGACAAACACATAAAAAGTATTCTCACGATTGTAGTTTTGTCCTCTTATGAAGAGTACACCAAAGACTAATTCACTACATCAAATATCACTACATTATTGATATACCCGCTAACTCTCACGCATAATACGCGAGTCTCACGCATTTGGACCTATTTTGGTCGTCTCACACATAGGTAATTTATCTCATGCATTATCAGAATTCTCACGCATAGACAGTTGAGCAATTGAGCAAAATACAGTATTAAATCAACCCCAAAACAGTGGTAATTCTGGCAAAAAAAATGAAAAAAAAAAACAGGCAAAAATTTGAGAAAATGGGGAATGTCTCACACATAGGCACCAAAAATAGTTGGCAGGTATACATTAAATAATTCTCAGTTCAAATCCTCCATCACGTTTCAGACCTAGGCAAGGCCCCTAATTAGGCCTACTTGTTTTGAACCAAACTTTATTTAAAATGCATGATGTACCTGTCATCATGTGATTTCAAAACCCATCATGCATACAAAATGACACCTCAAATTTGTGGTGCCATTCGCCATGCACGATTTCTTTAACAGACCTTATGGCAACTCAAAGAAATCAAGCATGGGATGCCAGTAGTGAAAAAATAAAAGTGATTAACAAAACCAGAAAGGGCTGTGAGACCGGCTACAGTCGACCTCATTTACACATCCCTCGGTCTGGAATGATTGTGTTTGTAAATGATGATGTTCGTAAACGAGACGATTCGTGAAAACTTATCAATGCGGCTTGCAAAACACTTGTGTGTTTATTTTATTATCTTGGTAGTAGTAATGTTCTATTTTAATAAACGGGTAAAGAAAAATGCAACAAAATTATATATGGATAAGTTTTTTGATAATTATATATAATTAGTCTTTATTTTAATGACATAATTGGAAGATTATGTTTGTAAAATATGTTCGTAAATGAGAAGGGCGATCAACTGTATCTAATGCATACTTTTTTCTAGGGCCACGTCTCCAGAAATCTCTGGGAATTTTAGCTCATTTCCCGGGCTCTTTAAGGCATCAAATTTTCTTCATAAATTTACGTTTCTCTCAAAAACTCCTTTCATTTCAGTTTTTCAATCATTGAACATATATTTAGCCTTTATAAAAACAACTTGATTGGTCATCAAATTCATGGTCAGTAATTGTAAAGATGACCATAATTAGAACCTTTGTTAACATGAGTGGATGACCATGAATATAAAATGAAACATCCATCCAAGGCTAAGGAAGATATTGAAAAGAAAACGCAATTCCTTCGTTAAATTTTGAAGCCTTTTGCCTGTTGAAATAAACTGATGTTTTTCAAACTATAGGTTCAACAGAGAAAGGGAATGCGTAAAATGTCAATTCTGATGCAACATAAGCATAACGTTAAAGTTAAAATGAGTCAAAATTAATATTAAGTTAACAATTTTTTAAACAATTGCAGTGATATCTATTGGGCCTTACAAACACTTTTTCTTGTTTCAAGAGGCTTGAAATGGTTTATGTTTTTTTTTATAATAATTAACTATCACATCTAATTAGTAATGAAAATTTCTATGTTTTCTATTTAATTTGTTAGTTTGTCATTAAACATATAAATGCCTGTCATTGTGAATAACATGGTAAAGAGTGTAACCTTAAAGTGGATATCTACATAATTTAAATTTTTATCATTTTTTTCATCCAATAGGCAAATAGTCAAATCTTACATCAAAGTTGAATTTGGCTAATTTAAATATTCAAATTAGCTAAATAACTAAGGAATTTTAAAATTAGTTTTGTATACAGTATTATTTTGGTAGGTTTTGGCTAAGTTGCTAAAAAAATTGTCTTCCAACTTAACGACTGCCATCTATACCATTCAGAGACAAAAACATTGGTGTTGTATCAACAGGAAAATAGGTTATGTATTGTCCTCCAAGAAATACAAACATTACAACAATTGTTCTTACACAATTGAAACAAGTCTTTGAATTTGTAGGGTAATCAATCTGCTTTAATCTTTCCTTATATTAATATATATTATGTTAATTTCTGATGTATTGATTAAGAGCAATAGATAATAAACATTGATATTTTTGTTGCTTATTGTTAACATGCCTACTTAACATTAAAATAATTTTAAAATAATATTTTGAGAAAAAAAATGTTGAAAATTTGTAGTTTTTTCAAATCAATAAAAAATAATTTTATTCAATTTTATTATTCAGAAAAACAGCCAATATAATTAATGCTCCAGTAGTTAATATTTTTATTATTATAAGATTTATTATCTTTTTATTGAAATGTATTTTAATTAAACTCAGTTGTGGCCATATGTTTGTGGCAAATATATTGTAAAATTATAAACTAATAAAATTAATGTGCTTTGTGGCATATGAATACAATGTAATTTATACTGTAATGCATAATACAGCTACGATTAAGCACCTACAAAAATCAAACTACATTCAACCTACCTAATACAATAATGGAACATTCCAACATGCTGGAAAAAAAAAACAAAACTGTTGAATACTGTTGCAAGATAATTATTTGCAAGGAGTTATTATCTCATTGTTATGTGTGGGCAGTTTTTAGGTCCGTGCAAAGCGGTCCTTAGAACCTCACCGATGTTGTTGTTGGGGTTGTTGTTGTTGCAACCACAACTTTAAAAGCATCCAGTGTCGCTAGTTTTGAAAGCACATGACTTAAATTTTGTACACAAAACTTAGATCCCATTTTCAACAAACATTCATAACCCTTATTTTTAAGTTACACCCCAGGGGGGATTTAAGCCTTTTCCCCCGTCCTCCCAACATACCAAACGGCCTAAAAAGGCACGTAAAATATAGCAAAGAACGTTTTTTTTTTTTCTTGTCAAATTGAAAACCGGGAACACGCCCACCTCCAACTTGCCCTTAATGCACTTGTCAATTGTATTTTCGGCCACTGGGTGCCCGGGGATGACCGGGACTTACATCGAGTTGCATTATTTCAATGTTGCAACACCCGGCTAATTCCCGGCTAAGTCCTGGACAGGCCGGGCAATAATAATGTGAAAATCCCAAGCGAAGTTCCCAACCAGCAGGGCAATTTTTCCTTGGCCAATTCCCCGGCCAAGCTAGTAATTCGCTTACCAAATGGCTTACAAACCAAAAGGTACTGCGTGTGGAAAGCAGGATTTCTTGCCTCAAACAAGACATCCATTCATAGAAGCCTATATGAAGACAGACTATCTAATGTGGCTGTAGAGGAATATCCCCGACAACTCCCGGTAAACACCTGGCCTACCCATACAAAAAAATTGCTGAAATCCCCGGCCAATTTTGATGCAAGTCCCGGTCGTACCTGGGTACCCAGGGGCTGGGAATACAACTGACAAGTGCATAATGTCGGGGGTTGCCCTCCCTGTCAGGGGCGTTGCCCTGCCATCAGGGAATTCCTGGTGCGGCCACTGTACGTACATAGAGCAAAATATAAGCTATAGTTTAAACTTAAAATTATATCTCTATCCAAAGATGTTAGCATCAGTCTTAAGGTATTGAAAACGAAAATCTTTAACAAAGTACTTAATGCTTTTTAGTTATCATTATTTCTTGCGCGTGATGTTAACATAAATTGTTTAGGTTTGATTATGTATTGTTAAGACCATAAGAAATTGAAATGTTTAAAATTTTACTTAAAATTCCATCAAACAGTTGCCCCTGTGGTTTAACCTATCCCATATATACTTGACTACTTTTCATGCGTTTCAATTATGGACTCTTCTATGTGATGTTAATGTAAATTTAAAAAGTTTGGCTTGTCCAGGGAGGTATAAAATACTGGCTTGTTTATTGTTTACATCATCTAAATTGTAAATTCTTCTATTGGCTCTTGACTAGCTTACTGTACCTTTAACCCTTTAGAGTGGCATCCTATACAGGTTAATTTATTGCAGAGCCAAGATAAGTGGAAAATTGAAAATCGAGATATTAATGAATTATGAAAATACTTTAACATGCAAAAAAAAATCAGTTTCATACAATGTTTCCTTACAAAGTTATGAACAATCAAAGTTTGAACATTTAAAATTAAGATTTGAGAAAACTGCATTTGAAAATTATTGTTATCTGTATTCTATGACAAAGCAGAGTCATTAAAAATTCAAACTGTATTTTTAACATTTTTTATCATCTGAAAATTGTTCATGCAGTTTGAAAGTCGAATGTTTAAACCTATGATTTGAGAAACAAAATACTAAAACATTTGAACATTATCTTTTGGAGACTGTTCCATGGCCTGTTACCAATGCTATCACCTTTTTATTATAGACTTTTTTTGATGTATTAATAGAAAGGTAAACATTTTAGCTATACAACCAGTTTTTTTTCCCTAGATGGTGTTGTAGGTAAATCTTAAATTAATTTGTTAGTTTTATATTTTTTTCATTTCAATTGCATTCTATGGGCAATGAAAAGTGAAGAAAATTTTGGTTTGATTTGAAATGGATTTTTTTTTTGTAAATGAAGACAGGTGAGATACAATATCGCTCGGTTATCCAGGAATTCAAGGGGCTAACAAGATTCCTTAGCTAAATCTAACTCTAGGCTAGTGGGCTATAGCTTTGCATCAATCAATCAACTATGTTGTAAGGTCTTAAAATTTTATGGGATTATCACAATTGATTTAAGGCTGGATTAATACTGTATTGTCTACATAGGCAAGGTTAAGACTAGCCACGTCTTTATTATAATTGACAGACTCCAATATGTGTACAGTTCAATACTCCATTGACAAAATTTTTCTTACAATCAAAATACAATACGGACGACCTTCTCATTTCTCGGTGTGGTAGGTGTTTGTAAATGAGAAGGTTCATGAAAACTGAAAAAACAAGGCTTGTAAAACATGCATTTGTTATCTTGATACTTGCAATGTTCTATAAAGAATGAACTAGGTAAATGAAAATGCAAAAACAGAATTATAATTGATAAGTACTTAATATTATCATAAAAAAATACTACGAAAAAACAACATGTTCATCATAAAATATCTCTCTTAAAGGCACCAAATTTTACAAATGATTCAAATTACTTTAATGTTTACCATCCTACTTAACTATGGCCGTGTGTCCGCAGGAAAAAATTATCCAATAAATTATGTCGATAAATTATCCGATAAAAGTGCTGCAGAAACGGGTGTTTAACCTATTCTGACGTAATAAAATTATCCGATAAATATCTGATAATATTCCGATAATTATCCGATAATTCACCTAAATTTTTTTCCTTTGACACGGGTCAACCTTCATCTTGCTTTTGGTGCTTTTTGCGAGGATTTCACCGCGGTGCAACGGGGGTGCCACGCGAGGATAAGGTAAATCGCCAAAAAATCACCGGAAGTTAGTGGACTCGCAATGCATTATGGCCTACACTGAGTTTGCGCAGTTGTAGTTTTTAAAATTAATTTGATTGGATGATATTTTATGATGATGATCTGAAATTCCTGCGGAAACACTGCCTATGACACCAGGGAGAACACTGATAATAGTATGTCTTTTTTGTGAAGACATCCTAAATGTACGAAAGAACGGGAAACATACATTTGTTATTTGCTAATCAATATTTACATAGGACAGAGAGTTTAATTTTTAAACAAACACAATAGCACAGTTTCGGTTGATATTGATTATATTATAATCAATAACCAAGGGTAGACAACACAATCTCAACCCACAGCAAACAATGCAGTCACTAACACTGAACTACATTGATCACTGAATTACAATGATTGCTTAGCTTATTCAAAAAAATCAAATCAATGTAGAAAATTTGTTTTAAAAACTTTATTGATGAGAAACAGTTTGTTGGTATTGGAGCTGTAACTGGCAACTTTGGCAGCCCAACATGCAAGACAGAGCCCGGATAGCGCTATGAAATGATAAGCACAAGATTTGATTTCAACTTTTCTAGCAAAAATAAATAAATAAAAACAATTTTTATCTAGGGTTAGAACTTGGGATGGCTTTTGTTTAGATATCTGAAAATTTGAATTTGAAATAGAAAAAAAAATTTCAACATAACTAAAATTTTGTATTGGTAAAAATACAATACAATAAAAATAGTACTTACTCTAACCCTAATTTGTTAATATTTTGCTGAAAAATGCAAATATTTTGTAAAGCCCTTTTACACCTAGGCCTACTATTCTAGTAGGCCCTTAGATAGGCCTAGAAATAATTAAACCAGAGTTTGAGCATTAAGCAAATGTTCTACTCGCTTGGAACCCGAGCTGGTGGGAAAGAACTATGAGAGCAGGCCTAACGTTTTAAAATTACCAACTTTAGCATTTAGAAGAAAACGTACCGATACCATTTAAACTTAACACACAACACAGATTCCATTGACTCAATATTTAACATTTCAAGTTCTTCCAAAATAAGAGGTCATTTTGAAATTATGCAAACCTAAACCAAGATTAGATATTATTAGATAAAAATCTTTTGCTGTAAGAATTTTCAATGAGTGGAATTCTCTGCCAGAGGAAGTTGTTTTTCTACCTCCTTTTTTATATTCTATAAAAAAAAATTGGAAAAAGGGAATGGTAAGTTTTGCTAGCCTAGCTAACTAGGCCTTCCTAGGGCTGGCCTAGGTCCTAGGTAGATTAGCGCTAATGTGCTTTCGTACACCAACCTTAAATGAGGTTAGGGTTAAGGTTAGCGTATTTTTAAAGGTTGACGTATTGTATAAAAGCACATTATCGCCGGCAGATTCACCCCCAGTCATAGCCTACTCCTGGCGAATAAACTGCTAGATTTACCTGCCTAGGCCCAGGGCCTAGTGGGACCTCAGCCTAGGCCAACTCTAGGTACCTAGTTTAAGGCGAACACAGGACATAGGCTTAGGCTAGGAGGTATGCTTAGGCCTAGGCTAGAGGCTCTACTAGCCTCTAGGCCAAGGGCCCGGCTAGAGAGTAAAATCCTCAGCGAGATTCTAATAATACTCCGGTTTTTCAGATATAAACGAAATAAATAGTTTCAAAATATAGGTCTATGTTACCTTACAAGTATGGCTCTACAATCAACGGTTGTTACTGTCTAAAGAGTGTAGTTTTGGACTCGGATGCGAGATCAACAAAACTTTTATGTCACTATAGAGGGCATGAATACATTAAGTTTTTTTTCCATCTAGGACGACGTCTTGTAAACAATTTCCAGAATGTGTCTAAAACTAAAATAATTCTTCTTTATACAGGCAAGTCAATGTAAAAAAAATCAAGTGTTAAAATTTATTATGTAATTTATGTACAGTATACCAATATCACATAGCCATAACATTGCCGATGTCCTTTTTGTCGTTCCATCATCTACCCCGTCATATCGCAACGCAGAGAAAAGAACTTTTCTTTATGCTCCCAACACCCAAAAAATATTTGTTGTTCAAGCATTAGGATTATTTTTAGGAGGAATATTTTTACTGTTTGTTTGTAGTTTTTTTTTTAATTCGTATATTTCAATTTCAAGATAACTTGACTTTCATAAAACTTTCAAGAAAATTTTGGGGAGAGGGGGTGATTTTCAAATTTTAGTTCTCTCAGGGGGGTTTTGGCCAACACAAAGACTGTTTTTTTTTATCTAATTATAAAGATTAATAAAACAAGATACATAAAGATTGGTTTATACATTTTTTTATTATGTAAAAATATTGCACAAAGTAAAATGAACTGTCTTTCCTAAAAAAACAGATAAATTTTATTTGAGTACATAATACAGCAATCACAGTTGCAAATCTAACAGTAGCATTTATTATACATTAAAAAAAAAATATTAATATTTGTAAATGAAATTACCACAGCAATTGGTAAATCATGAGGGTTGCCAATTAGGCAGTAATTACTAATTTTTATTGAATACCATAAAACCTCACTTGTGTAGGCTACTTTTTGAGACGGTCTTCTCTAGTTGAGATTACTTAAAAAATCAAAAGAAATTCTTTTCAATTTTGTTTTTACCTCATGTCACATCCAACAGCACGTTCTCTTACCACTTACAGGATGCAGGGGCAGATTTAGGGGGGGGGGGGCGGCGCAACCAGCGCGCGCCACCCCTTTTATCGTCAAAACCTAGTTGCGCCCCCCCCCCTTTATATTAGGTGCGCTGGGTTAAAAATGCCCACGCCCACCCGGACTGGGAAAGTGAATCTGCTTTGCTTTGTGTGAACAGTCTAAATCTTGTAACCAACGGTGAATTTTGTGCACGCATGTTGCTGCTTACTGTGGAAAGAATAGCACAGGTAATACGTATATGATCTACACCCTACTAGCTTAGTAATGGGAAAATATCAAGAAAATTGTGCAGCCTAAGGAGTTCGATAACTTTTCCCTTTTTTCTACTCGAGAATAAATCTAAAGATGTAAGCAGGTAACTACCCATGTTTATTATCTTAGAAACAATCAACAGGTCAATTTCCAAAACTAATTTTGGGTTTTGAAAGGAATGCCCCTTTAAAGATGGGTTTCTTTTTCAAGATGGTGTTCTTTTTAAGATTAAACCCACTGGGCTTATTTTAGAGGTTTTATGGTAGCAGATTTACAGGAAGCTCAATTTCAGTTACATAAACTAAGAGTTTATTTAAACTTGATAGATCAATACAACAGCAAAATTAATTTAAGTCATTGATAGAGCATATAAATTTTCTGTTCCAATTTATAGCATCATCCAAATCACATATTCCCACGGGCAGATTGGGGCCGCAATAAAAAAATACATGTTCACCCTCCCCATCTGCCCCCAAACACTTCCCCTGCAAAATTGTCCCCTTAAAAATGATTTATTGATATATTTATGTCAGATAACTGGGCATTTTTTTAGCTTCTCACCTTCAATTTTGGACTGTCTGCATTCATTATTAAGGATGATATAGCAATATTGAATATCTCTTTTCCGACCCATTCATGTGGTGTACTGGAACATTTATACTGTATCTATAGATATTTCAGCATGCAAATGTGTAAATTGTATTTTAGTTATGTATTCTATATATTTCCTCATTATCTTTCATTAGGCCTATGCCTACTTTTCTATACACTTGATCATTTTCATATAAATGTTTTTTTTAAACACACTTTGTCCTGTCAGTTGTGACTTGGTCTTTACTTCACGGCATGAATTTAATAAACTAATCTAATAGTTTTTCATGATATATAAGTGTATAAGTTAAACACCAACTTACATGTTATTTGAATTTTTAGAGGATTGTGTAAGTACGTTATGGTTAATGCTGTAATATTATGTACTGAAAATCCACTTTTTAAAGAAATACACTTAATTGTCATTTAAGTAGTTTTGAATAGCACAACCATTTCTGGCCGAAACAAAGTCTTCTAATCGTTTATAGGACTCATCTGTTAAGGGAAGCACCCATAATAGGTGTGTTAACACATGTAGTCACAGATCTTTGAAGATCTCTCAATCAGCTGCATGAGAAGTATGTAAAAGGTGACGGTTGAGGCTACATGCTGGGATAAAGCTACACCCATGGGAGAACTGACTAAAGGCATATTTCTACACACGCCACACTCCATCAGTCAAGTTATATTGTTTTTCAACCAACAAGTCAGTGATGACACCAGTGTTACACCCATCTAAGCAGGTTACTGCTTTTCAACCAACTGTATGTGTAATAGATTACCATTGCTAATACAATTTTGGTAGGCAGAAGGCCACTGTATGTTTAGTATTACCATTGTAAACACAATTTGTGTAGCAGAAGGCCATTGTGTGTTTAGTATTACCATTGGTAATACAATTTTGGTAGCGATGGCCATTGTATGTTTAGTATTACCATTTGAAATACAATTTTTGCAGCAGAGGCTACACCTTATCAAGTGTATTCACAATTGTGGCCACACCCTGTGGGACAGGTTACATTGTCTTTCAACCAATCAGATATATGTGACAGATGTCCTCCATGGCTACATCCCTGGCACCATACATATAGTCCTTTCACAGGCAAATGGCTGCAATGAAAAACAAAATGAAAAGTTTAGTTTGAAGGTTATAAATCAATTCCATTTCAACATGCCAACCTCAAATTCCTGGCGACTTCAGGATAATTCTGGAGATTTGTGAGCTCCAGGTGTGTGATGGGGGATAGTTTTTATCGTGCATGGACTATTCCTTTACTTTATTATTAGTACATTTCATTTTGGTGAACTGTACATTTACACTTTTATGTAAATGTTTGTTTACAAATGGCAATAAAACATTGAATCATAAAACTATAAAATACAAAATCAGAGTAATGTTCTTTCAATTATTGATATTTAAAGATAATGTGTCCAGTCGGATTATGGGAGATTTTTCTGTTTACAAAAAGGTCTGCATGGACCAGTGTACTAGACTAAGCCCCTAATATCTGCGTTTACTTGGGACTACAGTTCATAGACCTCATCCATTACCAGTACAAAGCTATTACGGGACCTCTGTATTAACCATTTAAGGTAAGGCATGGCAAAACCACCAAGTTGTCGCACAGGAAGTTATTTAGAAATAAGCAAATAAACAGGAAATATAAAGAAATATAGAGGAAATTTTGGTCTATTTTGTTTAATAACTTTAATTATAGTTGTCTGATTTTAATAATTGACCCCTCATTTTATAGCTTACAACAGGTGTAATACAGTTTCAGTATAATCTCCATTCTGAAATTTTCTGATAACTTGGTGGTTTGTCATACCTTGCCTAATTTGTCTATTTTGGGGTTCTATAATAGATAACAAATTTGTGTTCCATTTACCAAACAGAGCAGGTGTTGGTGTGCTGATGACAGTTGTTACAAGCCCATCCACACTTGTCCAGGTCATACTGGCATTTGTTACACTTGGTGTAGATGACAGTTGAGAGCTGGGGTAGTAAAATGAAACAATTGATTAATATTGTTAAGTTTAAATTTACTGACCTGACAGTTTGGACAACTTGACTCACCATGTCCTTGTTTAGAGTGACAGCTCTGTTGTTAAGCAATCCGTTCACCAGTAGGTAGTGGTTGCCTACCAACAGGGTCGTAAATGGCTCAGTACTAATACTGAGTCATGTATACGACCCTGTTGTTAGGCGACCGTCAGTAAATTTGATTGGTTTGTCAAAAATATAAACTGAACATTATCGTATCTTTAATCCAGATAAACATTTTCAGTTAAGTGTTGAGAGCTGTACTATAAAACAAAACAATTGTTTCATTATTTTTAATAATGTTGTTTACATAGTTTAAAGCAATGCATGGCTAATACAGTATAGGATTGTTAGTAAATTGTCTGGATGAATACTTCAGGTACAGTATGTAGTGGTTTAAATGCCAAGCCTGTCTGCTGTTGTCAAAACCTATGCATTCAAATTTCTTATCGCATGATAAGTTTGAAAACTCATTCTGCTAAGTTCTTGGGCATGGTACTATATCTGCATCACCTCTCTTCACCCAGGAGTATATTGGGTACTTGAAACACTTGTGGAGTGGGTGACACAGTGGTTTTGGTTTACACATCTATTGAGAAGACCACCATCACCAGTGGCGCTATGGGTGGGGGCAGGAGGGGGAGCACACTTGGAGGCTAAACCGCATACCATAGCAATCCACCCCAGGAGTTTGAAAATCATGTTGGTCTGCTTCTTGTGTTGTCGAACAAGGCACTACATCTCCATCACTTCTCTTCATCTTGGAGTACAGTGGTTAACCGAGTTACTTATGTTGAGCAGTTTTCACAGTGGTTGCAGTTTAGACTTTTAAGAGGGTGGGAATCAGTGGCAATGTTATTGTGGGGATCCTGGGGTCCTGCAATCCCTTCCCCATCCTGGGGGCCTACAATCCCCTCCCCACCCGACTCTGTAAGTTAAGAAAACAGGACTAACCTGATTCATACTGCCAACCTTGTCTAACTTACACAACTTGATGATGTCATTAGCACATGTGTACAACTTAAAGCGATGTAGAAGATCTAAAATTAATCCAAAAAATTAAAATAAAGTAGGCTAAACTGAAAAAGTGGACTCCACATCCCTGCATATGCACAATGATATTATTAACTGGTCCTGCACTTTGGAATAATATACAGTCAACTCTCCCAATACCGCAAACCGGAATTCATAAAAACCGGACTTTTTTTAAAGTCCCAATTTTTTCCTATTCGTATTCTATTATCTTAATTCTAAATTCACAAAACCGGACTTTCCAGAAAACCGGAAAATAATTGCCGGCTCGAGGGTGTCCGGTATTGGAAGAGTGACTGTACCACCTTTCTTAAAAAACAAAATCTTCAGTTTCATTATTTAAGCATCATTATAAAAGCCTCTTGGTCTCCCTATATGGCGATTAGCGGTTCTTCTTTTGTCATGTTTGTCATTTTGTTTCTCTACCGGTATGTTATTGGAGGAAAGGTTTATAGATTTTTCCTGGATTTTTTATTTTATTCTTACTTT
>JAOTQE010057874.1:0-19339 GCA_025631205.1 Nesometra sesokonis | reverse complement strand
GTAAAAATCTTATTAAACAATTTTTAAATACACTAAATTCTATTCTCCAGTTCTTAACTTTGATGCTACTTTGATATCATCAAGTTAATTTAAAAATTAATGTTGATGATTTTTTGGTCATTTTCAGGTGACAATATATCTTTAAGTTATGATTACATAAAAGACTATATAAATAAAGTAGAAAAATTATATATTAAAACCACGATTCTGAAAGAATTTAAGGTTGTGTTTAAAGAGTGATCCTCAAGTTTCTCATTCAAAGAAGTACTGATTAAAAAAAGCCTTTTCTAATAACAAATTTGTTTTTAGTTTGTTTTATAAACAATTCCCATAAAGAATCAAAATGGTACTTGTAATAAAATTAAATGCATCTTTCTGTGACCCACATTACTGTACATCTCCTGTCAATTGTTATGACTTTTGCTGAATCAAGTTGGTTTTACCCATGGCGGAAAGACATCAAAAGTAATTGAAAAGTGTTGGTAAGTTAAATATTGTGAAATGAAGAAATACCGAAATAAAATTTTCATTAACAATGCAATCAGGAAGTTGGAAAGGACAGTTTTTGTAGAAGAGAAGTTGGGTAATAGATGACCAAAACCTGTTTGCTCAGAAGATTATCTTCAGTATATGGTAGAGGCAATTTGTTCCCAGGAAGACAATCTCAATATTCACAAGTTGCAGTAAGAGATTGCAAAGAACCTTAGAGTATCTCAGATTTCTGTGGCCCAGTATGACGATGACCTAAAACAAAAATCATACAAGAGATCACAGAATTCATGCGGTGATGGTTCAACAGAAAAGAAAAGCATGCCACACAAATTTTGAAGGTAACTTTTCAATGGAAAAGATGAAAAAAATTGGCATCACAGTTGAAAAAAATTTCCAATTGTGATAGCAAACAATTCTAGAAAGAAGGAAAACGTCCGGAAATTTTGACTAATTAATTTGATTTTGGTCCCATGAACGGAATTCTTAAGGGATGAAATTATTATTTTTTTTATTTAAAACATATTTATACAGCATAATATACTTCAGAAAAAAAGATGTTAAAATCTGGTTTTCAATATGGTCCTGTCAAAAGAAATATACAAATCTTAACTATATACACACAAAAAGACACAAAACTACCAAACTGAAGAGTTAGTTTAAAATATAAAAATAAAAATAATGAAATACAAAACTATATAAACGACATTGTTGGATATGAATAGGTATTTTATTCCAAGCCTTAGCTCCTGCAATACCTAATGCACTATTCATGACAGTGCAGGTAGGCGTTGGAGGAATAACGTTAAAAGTCTGAGAGGATCTCGTCAATTATATCTCGTCGAATATCCATGTCAAATTGAAATTTGACGGGTCATTGAACCTGTGATTTTCATTTCACATTCTATGTCAAACGTTTTATCCACTTGGCCAGCTTTCCTACAATAGAACTGAGTTTTAATACTGTAGGAGATAATGAAGAGTCTGAAAATTGTAAACCTAAAACATGATAGCAATTGCAGAGGTCCCAACCCTCCCGATTTGTCCGGGAGTCTCCCAAATTTTTAAGAGTCTCCAGATTTTTTAAAGCATCTCCCGATTTTCTGTTGAAATTTAACCATGTTCTAGTGTCATAGTTTGGCTTAGAATAATATTTAATCAATAAATACAGTACTTTAAAATAAATAATTGCATACATCGTTCTAAATTTATCGTAATTGGCCCTAGTTAACTTCTTGCAGGCCTGTTTTTTTGACACTTCTTTCATAAAATGCATTAGAAGGCACAGTATTTTAAGATAGAGTGCGCATTTTGACAATCTCCAGAATTTTAGGCCTCGGAGGTTGGAACGTCTGCAATTGCAGGTTGCAAGTCAAAGGTTTTACCCTGTTGGCTAATGATCAGTCTACAGCAAGCTACGTTTTAGAAAATAATTTAGAAGGATTGTACAGAGCTAGAGCCCATTGAGATACGATAACTTGTTTTTGTTCATTAATACTGGATTAACTCCTCGCAAAAAGCAGTCTCATTCTGCTGCAGATTTATACACTTGAACAATTGTCTTTTAAACAATCAACAGCAATTTGCTTTATTGCTGAAACTTAATATGACACAAGCAATTTATTTCTACAATTTAATCGGCTTTGCACAAAGAATCAAATCAAATTCTCCTCCTAGAATATATGCATAGGCATGGCAAATGGCGCATTCAACTGTATCTATCATCTTGATTTAATACAGCCGGGGCCCTTAAAAATGTCCAGCTGAATACCTCTCGTAAGCAGACACATTCAAGTCTGGAAAAAGTGATCGCTTGCAGGTGGTGTCCACTTACAAGAGATTCGTCTGATAGTGAGCTAAACATTTTAAATCATGTATACATTTTACGGCCTTCTCAATGCAGAGGGCCAGGCCTCGCAGAATTTTGAAATATTTGGTTGCCCTGTGGGTAACCAAGGTTTAAATTTTGGTAACTAACCGACAGTTTTTTAGTTGCCCCTAAGATTTTCTGCTGGGCCTTGGTGAAATGATGATCAGTTAGTGTGAGACAAGACCTGGTTGCCTGTTGGGACACTTAGTAATAATTTCTGGTTGTCCAAAGTAAATTTTTGGTTGCCTTGGGCCTTCGGGCAACCAATTCAGCGAGCCCTGAGGACCTCTCAATTTTTTAGACATTGCATTTTATAATTTATTGAACATTATGTTTTTTAAAGATTAATTGGTTCATTAATATGATTTTCCACTCTTACTCTATGGTGTTGGATAGAAACTTGTAATTGTTGTCCAAGAAAATCATGACATTTTTTAGGGTGGCTGATTATGGGAGGTAAATTGTCATAGAAAAAAAAATCAAAACTGTAAGTCAAAAGTTGGTTGCGGCTGCTTACAGGAGGTGGCAGCTTACGGGAGGTTCAGTAGCAAATACACTGATTAGATAGGAAGAATGACTGGGCTTTGAATTAGTGTCTCAATTGGTAAAAATACTCAGTTAAAAATTCCACATTTTATGATTTGCTACACAAAATATAGAATGTATAAAATGCACAATAAACATCTGGCACAAACAGGTAATCAAGGTGGACACATTTGTGATTATTCAAAATAATATATTTTGGGTTTTTTTGTGTAAAATATCAAGTTTAATTTAAACTTCTCACTATATTATGACTTAGTAAATATAATTCAATGCATAAACACAAAAAAAGAATCAGAGTTAACAAGTGTGTGATTGTGTTTGTGATCATCTGAAAAAAAAATACAGGTGATACAATTATTTTATTTTCTTTTAAAAATTAACATTCTTAAGATTTATGACTTTAATACAATAGATGCATAAACACTACAAAACAGTTGCAAACAGAAAATAGAAATTTCAAAATTCAAAGCACATTTTTTATCATTAAAAATATATTGTAAATTATTTTTTCTATTCATAAACATAGTTAACATTAAATTTATTACTGGTTTTATGACTTATTAAATACAATAGAATGCATAGAGAAAAAAAATTACCCAACATCTGGAATTTATGGTAACTTTATTTTCTCAATTCATAAAAAATATCCAGTTAAAATTAAAATTTCTCGTTAATTTATTACTTAGTAAATACAATAAAAAACATAGAAACAATGTTTGATGCACAGCATGTGTGTGATCATCTAAAATTTATGATAATATATTTTCATGATTCATAAAAATATCCAATTAAAATTATAATTATTTTTTATGACTTAGTAAATACAACAAAATGCATAGAAGCAAGATATTTGATACACAGCATGTGTGTGATCATTTGAAATTTATGGTAAATATATTTTCTCAATTCATAAAAATTAAAAATATTTGTTTATGATTCAGTAAATACAATAGAAAGCATAGAAACAAAACATTCACAGCATATGTGTGATCATCTGAAATTTATGGTAAATATATTTTATTAATTCATAAAAACATCCAATTATACTTAAAATTATTGTGTTATGACTTAGTAAATACAACAGAATGCATGGAAACAAAACATATTGATGCCAGCATGTTGGTGATCTGAAATTTATGGTTAAATATATTTCTCGATTCATAAAAATATCCAATTCAAATTTAAATTATTATTTTATGGCTAAATAAATACAAGATAACGCATAAACAAAATATTTGATACACAGCATGCATAGGATCATGTGAAATTTATGGTAAATATATATTCTCAATTTATAAAAATAGTATTAAAATTAAAAGTATTTTTCATGGCATAGTGGATAAAATAGAACACATAGAAACAAAGCATTTGATGAACAGCATGTTTGTGGTCATATGATTTTTGTTAACATTTATTTTCTTGGTTCACAAATAAATCCAATTAAATTTAAAATTATCATTATTACTTAAATACAATAAAATGCATAGAAAATAACTTTTGATGCAAATGGAATAAGGTTGAAAAATGCAAAGCACGTTTGTGATGATCTGAATATATTTATGGTATTTAATTTATTTCCTCAATTCTAATTCTAAAAACATCCTCGGGCAAATGACACAAATATTTGTTTTTGTCCTTTGTTGTCTGCTGAGTAAATGTTTATACATTTTGAGGTGTTTAGTTTATTTTATTACTTGAGGAACATGGCCATATGTGGGGTCTCACCACAAAATGGGCAAATAAACAAGAAATATTTTTTGCAAAAAGTGCTGCAACTAAAATTGTTCCTATTTGTGGCAGAGCCAAACCAAAATGAGACATAAGTCGCAAATGTTAGTTTTCCACAATAAGCAGACATTTTAAAATGGTCAATTTGTTCAGCTTTTATTTTATTTAAAAAATGTACAGTTCATACATTCAACTTTCCTGCTACCTTAATAATTTTCAGATATATGATCAAAAAATGTTTTAAAAATGCAATTTAAAATGACCTTGCTTAGTCAATGTATACTGAGGAACAATTAAAAAAAAAATCAAATTCAATTCAATTCAATCTTTATTGTCCAAAAAATACAACATACAGTTTGGAAAATCGTCATTATATACAGGACACTACTATAGTAAAAAACGTCAAAGAACTGGTTTAAAAAGTTATAAATACAGTAATAACAATAATTCAGAATTGTCAAAGATAATACCTATATACAGTAAAATATATTACACCATTCAAATCAAATAATTGGAATATTGATGTTAAACATTCAACTTAAAAAATACTGAGTTTTTCAAAATGCAGTTTTCTCAAAACTTACATTTTCAATTTTCCGACTTATGTGTCATTTGGCTTGGTTCTGCCACATTTCAGTTGTTTGATTTTTTTAAAACATGTAATTTGAAAAGATTTATTTCCAACAACAATCCCATGTATAATTTATGAGTCCAAAATCTAAAAAAAATATTCTGGCAAACTAAGATTAAACAAAATCCTCAGCATTATGAAAGGAATCCTCATTGATGGAATTTTTGGGGAAAAAATGTTGGAGTATGACTTTGTTAGAACCAGGACTTGAACTTGAGAACTCATGAAGTGCACCTGCATGAATTGCTTAATTTTGCCAGTAGACTTACCCACTCGGCCACAGGACATTCTCAATTAGTAGATGTCTAAAATTCATAAAGGAAAAGCAGCTTCTAAGTAGTTATTCCGTAAGTTGGTGCATGTTTAGTGTATTTCCAAGACTTCATTCAGCATCACCTGAAGTCATTAATTGACTGAACATTTCTTTTTTACCGCAGGCAGTGGTAAAAAATATTAGGTTTATGTGATTTAATCACATATTTTAGATGTTTCTTAGTAGTTTTTTTTAATATGCTTCCATTACCTACTGTTTCTTTTTGCTGGTCAGTCTTGTTCATATCTGTCTAGAGGTCCAGCGCAAACATGTAGTTCTAAATATAATGCAGTAAAGTACAAAATAAGCTGTAATCTAATTTTAAATTACATCCCTATGATAAGTAAATCCAAAGATATGAGAATTTGAATGTATTTGTATAAATAGATGTTTTGAGAAAATAGTTAAAAGTAATCTGAAAATAACCATAACTGCATAAAAGATATTTCCTTGCATCAAAACTGATGGAAATGTAAGTACAATGGTACTCAACTTTATTTAACATAAATTTTAAATCAGACCTACTTTGGTGATTATCTTACTTTGACCTCACCATGTATTTTATATTCATTATCTATGTATACGTAATTTTAATAGTTTAGTTTTTTTTAATGTTTAAAAAGTAGTTTTTAAATATGTTATCTTGAATTAAATTTGTAACTTATACAAATTTAACTTATATTTTATTTTTCTATTCTTATTGTTGTCTTAATTTCTCGCTTTACAATGTACTGTATTGTATTTAATTTTACCTTGTAGACTGTGGGCCCCTTAAAATCGGCTTTTCTGGAAGGGTTAGTTGAAATAAAAATAAATAAATAAATAATTTATTCAGCATAGATGCCTGAAACTTACAGAGAAAATTATTTTTCTGATAATGTATGACTCTCAATAATACATGAAAAAAATACAATTGTAAAAAACTGTTTTCCCATAATTTCACCCAAATAAGAAAACCCATATATTCAGTGGAAACATTCTCTATTGTTTTCTTTTTTTTTTTTATTCATTAAGATTACTCAGTGGCCCATTTACAAGGTTATGTCCTTAAGACTAGGGACCACCGAAACATTAAACAATAAAATTCTGCATCTTCTGGTGGCAGAAGTTATATACTATAAAAGTGCATAAGAGAAAAAAATGTATGCATGATAATAGACAGTAGATTAAGTTTAGATAAAGTTACATACGTCCAGTTTTTAAGATGTAATTCTGGACTATTTTAAAAAGCATAGTGTTTTGATCGTCATTAAATAATGCATATCCAAAGAGAAAAATATTAATAGATCGTCATTGAGTTCTCTACTGATGCACTCGCAATGAGTGCTCGGGTGTCAGTGAGCAAAATAGATTCAAAATTAGTGATCTTAAAACGAGTGAAAATCGTGTGATAATTAGAAGACGAGGCCAAAGAGTCAAGTATTTTGGCAAAAAGAATTTCAGTACGTCTAGTAAATTTCACATTTAGGCAGAAGACCATATATTGAGCAAGAATATTCAAGAGTGGGTTGGATGTAGGATTTGTAAAGTTGGACTAAACATTCAAGATTAAAGAAGTGCTTGAGCAATTTTAGAATCTACACCATTTTAAGGGCTGACTTGTATAAGAAAATAATTTGGGATTTGGTTTAGAAGCCATGACGTAATTCTTATCTTTAAGTGGCAAAATTGACATGATGAACGCTTCGTAAACTTTTGTTTAAGTTTAGTTTTTAACTGCTGTGAGGAGCTATAGAATCACTTATTTGATTAATTTTAGATGAACCGATATGGAGTGCGCTTTTTATCGGAGCGAACCACTACTAGATCTTGTTTTTCGTTAAAGAGCGCACAAATAAAATTACTGAAGTCAAATAAAAGTGAGTACACAGTAGGTGAGACAGCGTTGTAATCCATGATCTCACAAGCTTAAACCGAGTTAGGTTTGCTAATAAGTTTACTGAACGAGCCGTTTGAAATAAAATGCATTAGCTGATACCTTCAGAATTAAATTAAGTACGCCTCCATGCTCTCAATGTTGCCAGCAGTTATCAACAATAGATTACGGTACTTATTTGCGACGGATGACTTTGTATCATTTACACCTTTCAATACAAGATAGTTTTGTCAATTTCAGGTAGAAATTGTCTGATTATCATTACAATAATTGGATTATCTTGGTTTGTGTACAGACAACATTAGCAGAGTCTGAATCAAAAAAATGCTGCACATTGGATGCTCTCAAACCAAAGCATCAATGTCACATTGTATTTAGCCCACCGCTTTACTTATATATGGAAAGGAATTGGTCAATGATAAATACGATAGAAGTAATTTTTTTTATGGTCGGAATTGGGAAATCGAGATGTTGATGAAATTGGAACTGATTTAAATAGAGAGAATCAACATGAAGACGAAAAAAGAAGATGACTGGAATATTTATGAAAATTGATTGAAAATGATTGAATGTTAATAAAATGGAAATTTTGATGAAAATGAAGGTGATGGAAATGTAGATCAAAATGATAAAACTGCTGATGAGTATGAGATATTGGAAATGTATACAAAATGCAGATGGTGAAAATGTTGATGAAAATGAAATGATGAAAATATTGATGACATTGGAAATGAGAATAAAAATGAGATAATAGAAATATTGATGAAAACAGAAATGAGATAAACATGAGATGAAGGAAATGTGGATGAAAATGAAGATGGTGGAAATGTAGATGAAAATGAAGAGATTGTTGATGAATATCAGATGATAGAAATGTAGATGAAGAACAAAAAGGATTGAAATGTTGATGAAAATAGAAATGTTAAGAAAAATGAGATTATGGAAATTTTTATGAAAATGGAACTGAGATGAAAATGTAATGATGGAAATGCAATGAAATTTAACGAGAAAGAAATGTTGATGAAAATGGAAAATGAGATGAAAATGGAAAATGAGATGATATGAATGTAGTGATGGAAATATGTTGAAGATGGAAACGAGATGAAAATGAGATTGCGAAAATGTTGATAAAAATGACGATGATAATATTGATGAAAATGAAGATGGTGGAAATATCGACAGAACTGAAATGATTGAAATGTTGATGAAAATTAAGTAAGGCAAATGTTGATAAAGTGGACATGTTGGTGAATGGGGAAATTACACAAAATGGGTATGGTGTTCAAAAAGAAATTGTGATAAAAATGAAATGATGTAAATGTTAATGAAAATTTGAATATTAATGGAAATGGAGATGGTAAGGAAGATGGAGATGTTGATAAAACTGGAGATAATGGGGATGGTGAAGCTTAAGAAACGTTCATGAAAATTGTGAGAATGAAAGTAGAGATATTTTAATAAACATGATAGATTGATATGATCATGAAAATTGAAACTGATATTAGGAAGCTGATCATGAGAATGTTGACAACGACTAAGTTAAAACATTAAACAGAGATTTGTAGAGACCAAGTGCTGAATTTTGAGATTCTTTTGGTTTTGTGTGAAATGGGGTTAGGCAAAAACAATTTGCCGATTTGTACCTGAATGACAAAGTTTTAACAAGAAAAACACTTTACCTTAGTTGCAACTGACGTAACATAAAATCCACATTGTAAGCAAACTTGACGTTCACAGTCTGCGCAGGGTATTCCTTCTTGTGCAGTTCCGGGTTCCGCTTCTGGGCTTAGAACAGTAACGTGGCATATTGGACAGAGATTTTTGTCCTTGTTTGCGCCACTCTCTGTAAATCGAGTAAGTAGTGATTCTGCATACGACGTAAAATCCTCTTCTAAATTTCTAGTGTAGATAAATAATATTTGTAAAGGATTGCTACAATAGGGTAAAACACATTTGTGAACCTCTGTTAAAATGTGGCAGACCCATTTAGCCAGAGGAGCCATAAGTCACAAGTTTTCTACAATAGGCAGAAATAAGAAAATGGTCAAAATTTTCAATATCTTTTTTATCTCAAAAACATAGTTTAAAAATTCAACTTTTATACTACATTAAAAATTTTCACATATATGATCAAATTTGATTGTTGACACATTTGCAAGGAAACATTGTGTGAAATTGATATGTTGGTATGTTAAACATAATAAGGTGTAGTTTTATAATTCTTAATATAACCCAATTTTTAATTTTTTTTTCGACTTATGCCTCCTTTGTCTTGGCTCTGCAACACACCCACACATTACAATGGTTATTGTTTTATTGTATTAATGGTATATAGAGTGTCAGACCCATACCTCGAACTTTGCAATGTCCACTCGACCACCCATAGCCCCACATTGTATCAGACAGCTTAGTCATGGCCATGTACAAGGGCGGATCCAGCAGGGCTGAACAGAGAGAGCCCGGTGCCAAACTTTGTTTTTTTCTATAGGTCTAGGCTCCTCCTCACGCAAATTATCAAACAAAATGCGTTTTCTAGGTATTTAATTGCCACAGATAATTTATTGCAAGCAATGAATTTTTAAAGTCCAAATAATATTTGTCCAGGTCAAAAGAAATGGGGGGGGGGGGGGTGGTTGGGGTGGAGGGGAGGGCTGTAAATGGTATCGATCATGTTATCCATTGACGTTTATGCATGTAGACTACGGTCTATGGTTATAAATTTGCACTACAAAGAGTTTTCGTTTTCTGTTTGCATTATCTATCTTTTTTTTCGTTTTTAAGCATCCTAATAATTTATTTTCGGAGATTCTTACATTTAACATTTGCATAGTATGTTCAGTATAAACAATGGAATCAATTGAATAATGTACTTTTAAAAATTGATCGTTGATTTGTTTATATCATCTTTGAATTAATCTGCTCTTTCCAACATTCTAAATTTGCACTAATGTTTAACAATTTATTTATTGTTGATCGAATGTGATAAGAATCTTATTCTTTTACCTCTATGTCTCAAGACTAGAACATGGATGGGACTCACGTAAACAAATATACAAGCCTAGTACACTTTTATCAACAGTCAATTAATTAAATGTAAGCAAGTAAATACACTATAATAGTGTAGCAATATCATTCAAATTAACCGTATACAAAACATTCACAACATTTAGATAATCTCTACACCAAACAAACGTATGTCATGTTAATTTATCATAAATATTTGATTACATATTTGACTTTTAAGCGACACTGTGGCGCCTATTAATAATCGCTGCAAAAGTGATTTGTAGAAATGAAAGGTTTTTTTTCTTTCTTTTTTTGACCTGGTCGAGTTTGAGATAATCATATTTTTTAGACTCGGAAAGCGTATCTATAAACAGCTTTTCAAAAATGTCTGTCTGTCTGTCTGTCGGTTTGTAGGACTTGTCACGCATGTTTATGACTATTTGAGTTTGGTTCTTTCCATGTGTCACTTTAAATAACTACGAGATATGAAAAAAAATAATTATCAACTGGATTTAAAATAAAATGTCATCAAAAATACACTTTTAAATGCTTAATTCGGTGTTAAAACTGTATAAAATATATATATATATTTTTTATTATGGGTATTATGCAAATTGCGAATAACGCCTCAGGTTACTATGCTCGGCGACTTTCGCCTCGGGCGTAGTCGCAGAAATGCAAATTTTGCATAGCAGGTGAAGTTAATACTATAAAAGCATGCTCGACGCAGAATCGCTTCATATGGTCGCTGATCATACTTGTATAGCTTTTGATCAGTAGCTGCACTTCAATCGCCTTGCATATATTAGGCGGTTGCAGAATAGGGCTATTAGCCCGGTTTTGCTGGCTAGTGCAAGAACAGTTGGTGAGTGGCACTGACCGACTACTGTTTGCTAGCTTAGGCATAATCACTTTAAGTGTAACTGTATTTTACACTTGAAATAATAATATTAGTCTAATGCTTTAACCCATGTACAAATATATTAAGGATTAACCTTCTTTTATCTATACTGTGTGCGCAGCTTTCTGTGTCTTTATTGTCGGATCGACTTCTTAAAGTTATCATTTATTTATAAGTAAATGATGGAATCATAATATAAGGGGGTATACCTCCTTGCATGTAAACAGTAAACATAGTGCCATTCTAAAACAGAGGAGGTTTAATTATTCATCACTAATTAAGCATTCATTCTAATACGTAAAGTATAAAATTCAATGATATACAAATGAAATATGACATTTTAATGTTAAATTGTATTATTTTGTTAGAGTATTTTAAAAACACAATGAGCAGGCGGATTTAGTGGCAACCCCCCACCCCTACCCCTATTATAACGTGCGCCACCTCTATATTAGGAGCGCCGGGTCTAAAATCGAACCTAGAAATTTAAAAAAATAGACATGGACCATGCAGTAATAACGGGAACCACCCCCGGCCTTGAGAAAGTGCTCCCCTCCCCTTTTTTGCTGGGTCCTGGTCCGCCCTTGATGAGCAAATCGGGTTAAGCCAATATGTATTAATGATTGGCATTGATTGGATTTAAAAATGATGTAAATCACAAAAATTTAAAACAAATCCCAATTGGCGATAATGGAAATTTACTAATGGTCTCATTAGCTCTACGAATTAGCCAACAAACTCATCCATTATTGCTATTTCGAGGTCGATTAAAATGATATTGGCACAGCACAGCAATTAAGAGTCGAAATTGATTTTGCTCCTGTTCGTTCATCTCTTCAATTTCCATATACTGTAGGTTTATAATTATTTTACATGAAAGAGATTTCTTGTCAAATGTTGATTCCATTACGTTTATTAACGTCCTAAAAAAAGGACAGGGTTAAGTATAGATTAAAAGAAAGGTTTACAGCCTAATGGAGGGGTAATACTTAATGTGTAGTGCAACACCCCACCGCCCCCCTCCAGCATACCGCCGCGTTGATAGTTGTTTTAGTCGTATGGATTTAGCCGGCTCCCATACCCCACCCCCTTCACTTCGGAAGTGAAAACATATCAATATTCTTAACATTGTCTATAAAACGGAAAATGTTAAGCTATCCTATGACAAGAATTGATCACTGTATACGGCCCTGGGGCCATTTCCTCACATCTGTAAAAGCCAAAATTTCCTGAGGGAGCATTTCCCCGGACCCCATGAAGCCTTGAGTCCCTATCGGCCTCCTTTTGTCTAAAATTCTGAATCCGCCTCTGCTAAGTGCTACACGAGTCACTTTTCAGTGTGCGTCAAAATTAGCAGGGTTGCAGGTTTATGTAGAGGTGCGAGTGCGAGGATTTTTGACCCACTCGGCTTCCGTGTGTGTCTAGGTTTCCAGTATTTCAAGCAAACCAAAAGATGTGCTATTTGCCAATGTTGCCGTGTTTTATGTTTAAACCGTGCGTGTGTGTGTTGACTTCATGGAAAAGGGGACACTGGTGGGGGCGAGGTGAGCGCGCCCATCCCCCTCCTCTGCGGATCTCTTAATGAGATAAGATAAGATAAGATGAGATGAGATGAGATGAGATAAGATAAGATAAACTTTATTGAATCCAAAAAAACTTGCTTTACGTCAGTATCACAGGTACAGTACATACATGACAGTGTTAATTAAGATACAATTGCACTAAAAATAAAAATACTAAACATTATTTGAAACGAAAATACTATTTGGTACAAAAGAGCTAACAAAAACATAAAAGTGTCACGCGTCGTACTTTACTCGCAGTGTACGGTTTTTTTGTGAACAAAGTACCTCGCGTGGCTCTTTGCTCAAAAAAATTTCCCAAGTGTGCGCCGGGCGTTTCCGATACGCGATGCCACCTGTGCGCGAATATAGTATCGAGTTGGCCCGTGGTTGAACTATGTAGTTTAGATACTTGTAAGCAGGGAGTTATTGTACTGTAAGTGTATGGCTAATCAATCAAATTATAATATTTATGTGAATTATTTAATTACAGACCTACCTTATACGATCTTCTTCTGTAGCCTCCAGGTCCCGAGCTCTATCTAATACATCCTGTATATGGCTCTTTTCTTCAGCACTTAGATGGCTTAAATCTGCCTCGAGTTCAGGCGGTTCAATGGGAAGATTTTCAGACTGCGGGATACTATCCCTGCGAATGTGTGAGTCTCTAACTTGATACAGCTCGCCTTCATCTTGACTTTCTGTATTTCCCATAGTTTAAGTAGAAAAATAAAACACAGCAAAATTAGCAGGCTATCGATGGTTTATTTCCTAAGCTGGAATTTCTAATGCTAACTGAACACATATTCCACAACAGAGTTTCGTCTCATTAAGCTTAATTCATAATTACAATAACGGTTTTAAGATGCATTTTTTCGCGATTATGCTCAGCGTATTATTCATAGCCTACGATCGATTAGCAAGATCGGAAGGCGCGTCGATGAACGATTTTCTTGAGATGTGTGAAAGCTTTCCATACGGTGAACACTCGTTTCATGAAACATCTTCTTAAAACATATTCATGTAAAATTAGTCATTTGTAGTTTTAATTTCCTCTTTAATACGGTATTCCTTATTTCCGCCTAATTTTTATTCTCCAGTATCCACCTCCTGTCGTAAATTATATTCAAGTAATACGTTGCCATTCGAAAAAAAAGAAACGCTTTGACGAAATAAAAAATGCAAATAGGCCTAAGTAAGCAATTAAATTTCCTCCTATTATAGCAAATAATCAACGGGAATTAATAACGTTGGTAACGAAGAGAGAGTCTCGATATAGGCAATAAAGCGATGCTTGGTAATATCTGTATCATCTATACAATATAATACACTAAGCAGAATCCAGCCACTACAGATTATCATAATTAAGTTGGGTTCATTGAAGGATGACAGTCAGTCGCGCATGCGTACCATGTTGGTTTCTCTAATTATCATTGGCGCTGTATTCTTGATGTTAATTTGTCATTATTTGTTTTCATTATGACATCATCTCGCCATGACACTTCATTATTTGCAAATTATCAATTAGGCCTAAAATAAGTTTTTGTGTTATTTCCCAACACATTTTTTTTCCGGCAAAATGGACCAAGTTCAAAATAATGGATTTTTTTTGTGCTCTTGACTATTTTTGTATACTATATTGGACCCGCGGTTTGATTTCATTTCCAGTTTGCTAACAACTGGTCGACAACAGAGCTGGATATTAAAAGAAATTACCGAACAGTTGGAAAATTCAGAGGATGTTTGATTATGGAATCGTGTGTATGCCTAATACCTGCCAACTCTCACGCATTATGCGTGAGTCTCACGCATTGGAGGCTATTTTTGACGTCTCACGCATAAATGAATTTATCTCACGCATTAGCAGAATTCTCACTCATAAACATTAATTTCAATAGTTTTTCTTACGTATGACAGAAAATACAGCAAAATACGATAAAAACCGCCCCAAATCAGCAGAAACTTGTGGAAAATTTGGGCAGAAACGACCCAAAAATGGTCAGATGGGTTTTTTTCTTTTTTTTTTTTTTTTTGCTTGTCAGATCGAAATGGGAGAGATGTGGCCCAGATAGTGGCGGCGGGGTTTGTCTCACGCATTGGAGCCAAAAAAGTTGGCAGGTATATAGTCTTGAATCTGAATTAAACCCTGAATTTAATCCCATCATCATCATCATCATCATCATCATCATCATCATCAGATCGTCATCATATGGTCATCATCATCATCATCATCAAACATACAGTATCTAGTATTATCTTCTCTTATAAAAAAAACGTTTTATGGACATGTTGTTGACAGAGTTCAATACTCGAAGTATTATTAATGTTCATTAACAAAAAAAATCAAATTTAGTGTAGGGGTGCGATCTGAACCGATTTTCTTGTTAGATTGACAAACCGTTGATCAATCGTCCGTGAAAATAAACTACGCACATGCGTAGTAGTTACATACCGACCAAAATTACAATTTTGTGAACCTGCTGCCGAGGCTAGACAAGATGAGGGCTGTTCCAGTTTGGGTAGATAAAGTTCATGATAGAGATAAAGTTGAGCAGTGGTTAGTAAGAATGCTTTTCTTTACAATATTGACATCACATTGTTTCGGGAATTTGATTAAGAAAGTTCAATTTCGTTCTATAGAATAGGTTGATTGCTAGGCCAACGTCAACGTGTAAAGCGTCATGTTTCCATGGAGTGCAGGCAGTGACAGATCGCTTCCTGCACGGTCTTGTTAATAAGTGGACGATTTGGCCCTTAAACTCAGAGGGAGAATCGTCTTAAATTTGGGCGATCGGACCCAGGTCTGGAGATCGGGCATAATTTAAATACATGTCAGATACATTAAATAATCAGTAGGGCCTAGGCCTAGGCTTCCAAATAAATTATATCATTACTAGCTAGGCCTAGGCTAGGCCTATACTACAGGCCCTAGGCCAAGCCTAGGCCTACTTGCATTTTATCAGATGAGGGAAATGTCCACCCGGTGCAGTAGCCTAGGCCATAGCCCCTAGTTTTCTTACTGGGTGAATTTTATTCAATTTCTTTTTCTAAATGCCATCAAGTTTTAGTATTTGATTTGGCTATACACTTGAAAAACTTGAAAACAATACAAAACTTAACTTAATGGCAGTCATGTCACATACATATGAGGTAAAGTAGAGTGAAGAAATGAGATGTACGTAAGGCATACGTAAAATTGAATTTTAAAAACATTTTAATTATGTTAAAGGGACATTGATATTGCAGGTTATCAAAGAAAATATAAAACAGTTGACAAATGAATCAAAAGGAGTGGTGCTATAACTTGGTAGTTGACCTGCTTGCCTTCCAATCTGGAGGTCCTGGGTTCGAACCTGCTTGAACACCTGGTTCTTTCTTACAATCTTACAGTGCCACACCCCAAGTCTCATAATGAGTCTTGGTATATAATGCATGACATAGTTATCATTTTAAATGGCGAGAAAACCATTAGAAAGTTCCAATACCAGATCTCTACCCACAGCATGTGAAATTTAACTGTATTGTAAATCCGGGCACTAAATAACTAAACCGTCGCTCACTCTTTGTGACGCTATGACAGTCTTCTACTCATCGACCAACAGTTTTTTTATTTAGTGATTTCTCTGTTTGAATCATTAAAAATACCATCGGCCGACAAGTAGAAGACTGTTATCATGTCTGGCAACCACACATACACATGGAGAGAGATGGTTTAGTAGTGCAACCATCATACGGTCGTCGCATGACACAGCGAGTGCCCGGCTTAAGGCTAGACTGTTAAAGGCTAGTCTTGGTAAACATGTCTGCTTATTGTTTTTAACAGTTTGTAGTGTTTTGTTTTATTTAGCATTTATGACCTGTGTTTTAGACCAGATGGTTCACAGTTAATTGTAGCTGCTGGAAACAGGGTCCTCGTAAGTATTTCTTTTTAATATAAAGAGTTCACAATTTTTATTTTTATCAAATGCCAACCCAAATTGTCATTAGCGACTTGGCTAGGTTAGCACACGCATAGTAAAATCAACAACTTGGAAGATTGTTAGCACACACATATTAAAATAGACAAAATACTGTCCATCTTTCCTGACAAGAATATAAAACATTGTCCTTTTTTGACAATCTTGACAGAATGGAAAACCTGTTACCATCGTAAGTGACAAGATTACAGACACAGACAAATTCTTCCTTTAATTCATAACAGAACATAAGCAGAACATCTTCAGTAACAGGAAAACAGACAACTCACAGTCCAGTGTTTTCCCAATTGAATTTTTTTTTACTGGTAAATTATTCAAAAATCTGACTTGTCATGCATGGCTTTTCTGTTAGTTTTGGCCCTACCCCAAATATCTACATAACTCTACGCCTCTATGATGAGCATTTTTTAATTCTCTGTGATGCTAAAGAGTAAAGGAGGGCAAAAATATAATGATGATAATTTAACATTGTATCATAATCATTTCTCAATAAACAAACTTTTTAATAGTAAATTGTAATTTTTACTGGTAAATACTAAACCCATACTCAGGAGAACACTACAGTCTTAAACTATTTATTGACAAGAATACAAAATGACTGTCCTTTGTTTACAATTTTAACAAGAATGACGGCTCTTCCTCTGTGATTTTGAGTTGTTAAAAGCATTCCTTTTACCACTAGTGTGATATGGCACATTAAAAACTAAATACATTTTATTAGTTGTGACAAGGCAGTTTGGAAGAGAAAATTTACTAAAAACCATTTACAATTTTTAGAATGTTGATTTGTACACACTGAAATTATTCTAAAATTGGTAATGAATGGAAAAAAAAACTGCATTATGTCACCTGTAACAGGAATCAAACTCTCGACCTCTGCCTCATTAGATCGGTTGTGTTAAACAATGTCTTAACCAACCACACCACTAAAGCGTATGATACTTCCAGTTTTTTTTTTTAGGTGCTTGGTATTTTGTGCTGTTCTCCGGTGAGACACATTTTTTGTATTGTGGGTCTAGTCGACACTTTGGGGTGTAACTTTAAGAAAAGGTGATAAGTCGTTGTTGGAAATAGTGTCTACTTTATGTGTACAAAATTTCATGGACGTCCGTTCAAAGCTGGCAACCCTGGACGCTTTTAAAGTTATGGTTGCAACAACAACAACCCCAACAACAAGAACATGGGTTGGACCTAATAAATATAATAATTGTAATTTCAGGTTTATGACACAGCAGATGGAACATTAATTCAACCACTCAAAGGACATAAAGACACAGTTTACTGTGTTGGCTACGCTAGAGATGGAAAGAGGTTTGCCTCAGGATCAGCTGATAAAAGTGTTATTATTTGGACTTCGAAGCTAGAGGGCATTCTAAAATACACGTAAGTTACATTGTACATTTTTTCTTAACCTGTAGGTAACAGATATTGAAATTGTCAAAGGTACTTGGTGAGTAGACAAGCAAATTCCAAGCATTTCCAAAATATTTTTGAGAATTGGTCTTTTTGGTTTAACCATTCTAAATTGAGAAGTACACTGACATTGTGTGAACAACCCACAAGTTGATATTCTCAAGTGTTTTGGAAACAGCAAAAGCATCAGTAAATTTCTAAAAAAATATCCATTTGATTTTACATTTCTGAAATATGTGTAATTTTGAGTTCTTTAAAATAATTTATATTTGACTAGAAAGGGCGATTGAATTCCAGTCTGATGGGACATGAATTCTGTGTTCTTCTCTATGTGGTTTTAGCAATCAAATTTACAAGTAAAAATGTTGATATAATTTTGATTTTCATATATTTTTTGCCCTTCTTTACTCTTTAGTATTACATAGAATACAGGAATGCTCATAGAAGCCTATAGTTATTTTTTATATTTGTTATAGAGCCAAAAGCCATACCTGATAAGTCACATTATTTAAACAACTTACCAGTATAAATTTTTCAATTTGGAGAACACTGGAATTGTAAAAAAAAAAATAGTTACAAATGTATCCCTTAAACTGCATATCAACTAAATGGGCAACATAAAAAATCAAAAGAGTCCTGAAAACATAAATGGTAATTGTACAGTAACAATGTTATGTATAACACGACCGTAAATAAAATAGTAAAAAAAACAAGGTAAATTCCGGTAGATTATAGGCCTGTGTACACAGTAGTAATGTCAAAATGCTTCACTTTATAAACAGCAATACTGTAAACATCCAGATTCCTTCTGAAACAAGAAACTTAGTAGCACACCAATATGATTTGTGATTTAATATTACAGTACAATTTAATTGTTCTGTTTCAAAAGAATAAAATAAAACAATAAATATAAGTTTTATAAAATAGTAATAGGGGATCACAGTATTATAATAATAATAATAATAATAATATAATAATAACAACTTTATTTCTAAACGGAAACTTGATTCACCATTATTGGTGTTTT
>JAOTQE010057863.1:0-11156 GCA_025631205.1 Nesometra sesokonis | reverse complement strand
TAAACTAACATAAGTAAACTAACATAAGTAAACTAACATAAGTAAACTAACATAAGTAAACTAACATAAGTAAACTAACATAAGTAAACTATATGCTCTTCTTATAATTATATATTTTGTTATTTGTATAATTATACTGTTTATGATCAGTAAATTAAATAAGTAATGTTGAGCATTATTAAGCACTGGTATTTATAAATGCATATCCATAGTGCCAGAACCAAATAAAATTAAGAAAAATATGTAGAAAAAAAGAGAATAAGTATACATATAACAAATTATGCACTGCAATCATTTAGCCTTTACATTGATATCTTATCGATGTTTATGCCCTAGTATTAATATTATTTGATTTATGATATGAAAAAAAATTATATCCCGATTCTAACTTTAAAATTTAGGTACTTATTTTTATAGAAACAATTTGTAGAAACAAGAGCAATCGCTCACCAGGTATGTGCTTTTAGTGCAGATTTTGGGGTTTAAAATCTTCCATTAATTATTCTAGCACTAATGAGATATGTCACATTAAAATTCTAAGATATTTTTGTTGTTTTGACAAGGCAGCTTGGAAGAAAAAAATTGCTAAAAACCATTTTAAATATTTAGAATGTTCATGTGTACACACTAAAATTTTCTAAAATTCAAAAAGAATGAATAGATTTTAAATAAAAAATATGAATTATATTGACCGCAATGAGAACTGAACTCACAAACTTCGCCTTATTAGAACGGTCATGTTAAATGACGTCTCAACTGACCACGCCACTAAAGCATGTGATAACTCCAGTTCTACTGTAGCGTGTTCTTGTATTTTCTACTGTTTCGCGGTGATCCGCATTATTGTTTGTGTGCGTCTAAGAGACACCCTGGGGTGTTACTTTCAAAAGGATGATGAACGTTTGTTGGAAATGGGGTATAATATACGTGTACAAAATTTCATGCATGTCCATTCAAAATAGGCAATGCTAGTTGCTATTAAAGTAGTAGTCGTAACAATACCAACAAAAAGAAGAACACGAGTGAGGTTCTGCTACACACGGACCTAAAAATATGAGAATGAGGAATGGCAGAAAAGCCAAGAGAAATACTGATAAGCAGTTGCCTAAAATTGATGATTAGGCTTATTTAACAATCAGTTTTTCAACTTAGATTTTTAATAAAACAATCAATTAGAAGAAAAAAAAAACAAAGCATAGTATTAATTATAAATATGGTTTGCACATAGTATGTGTAACTTTCACTTTAAAAAACCATTAGTCATGAAAATGAAAATAATTATAAACATGAAAAATGCAGAATTTTCAGACTTTTCAATACACATTTTAACAACATTTACCATGTATACAATTTATAATATAACTTTTATAATTATTGAATTATTTTTATAATAGTATTGTTATGGTCTGGAAAAACATACATTAATTTTTGTACAAAATATCACAATTTGTGTAATACCTGTATAATTCAACTACAGGTGCTTATTTGATACAAATGTCACTGATGAATTAATGATAAATGAATACATTAATGGGTATGTGAATAAATGTATGAATGATAATGTAGGCCTATGTCGCCCTCAAACTGGAGTGAATGAACTTTTTAGTCATCTTGATTTTCATACAAGTAGTACTATCATTTGTAAGCCTATAAAAATAAGAGAATGAATGAATGAAAAAATGAAAGAATGAATGACGAATGAAATAATAAATAATGAATGAACAAATAAATTATGAAATAAAATGCACAAGTGTATTCCTAAATCTATATAAATGGATGAATGAATGAACAAACAAATGGGTACTTAATAAATAAATGAGTAAATGATGAATGCACAAATGAATGAGTAATTGAATAAATAACAGAACTAATTAATACACAAGTGAATGACAGAGCAAAAAAAAAAAACATACATAAACTGGCCAACTGTATGCAGAATTCAAGGAAAAAGAAGTTCTCGTAGTTTTTTAGCTCCTATTAAGATTATTCAAAAGCCTAATGAATGAATGAATGAATGAACAAATAAATTAATAAAATAGAGCAAAAATATACAAATGAATGACAGAGCAACAAGCAAAATAAAAAAACTTGCCTATGGTATGAACAATTTAAGGAAAAAACAAATCTCATAGTTTTACAGATCCGTGGAATAATCATTTTCATACAAGTAGACAATTTGTAAGTTTAGGCCTATATAAATAAATGGATGAATAAATGAATAAACAAATTAATGAAATGGAATAAAAATACATTTGTAAGTAGGCATATATGTCAGAGCAACAAAATACAAAATGGCCTTATTGTATGAATTGTTTGAAAAATTCAATGAAAAGCAAGTTTTACAGGTCCAAATATTTGCTACAATTTTATTTTATTTAAAATCCTAATTTTCTGTCAGAATGTTCGCGAAACAAAGTATGAAATCTTGTGTAACATGCGTAATATGTAGGGTACCACTTTAAACTCAATCAAATGGGTATTTTCAAAGCTCCTCATTGAAACTAACAAGTTAAAACACAACTTGTACAGTACTATAGCAAATCTGCAACCTTGACGATGATTGAATAAATTGTCACATACAGACGGTATACATAATGTAAGTGTATAGTAAATTATAATATATCCCACAATATTCCTGCAGAACATGCGATTGTTATACTGAATTTTGATTGAATTCTTTTCAACTTGGCAATTCTCTTGTCTAGTTTAAGTAAATTTATTTAATATTTACAGTATATAAATCAATCACTGTTTGTATTTCATCATTAGATTCTTCAATTATAAGTTAGGCGCTGTTGCTGTTTTATAAAAACCTATCATTTTTTAACTTTAAAATGTCAACTATAATTTGATAGCTAATTATTCAGATGGTTACTTATTTAATAGGTACAACTTCAACAATCTCAGCATAATGTTAACATTAAATAAATCATTAATATATATTGTAACAGTGGAACTAGTAAGATTTAACATAGGCTTAACTAATAACAACGTTTAACGCAAGTTAATAAGAAAAATATCATGTTTTCTAATCGCTAAACACTTTTTAAGTTCCATTGAAGGAATGATGAGTAGAATACAAACATTTTGATATTTCTCAAAAATTTACAAGTTTTTTTTTAAACTGAACAATCAATCATTTTATCGTTTATAAGACCATATTTTAGTTGTCATACTGTATGAAATTTAATCTATCAAAACCCTTACTTCACTGACCTAAACACTACCTCAAGTTGATAAGAATTCTTAATGGCTAAATATCCCCAAATCATTTATATTTTACTATTATTATTTCTGACATCTCTTTACTAGTTCTTTAGTATTTTTTCTGTATTCCCTAAAACAGCCTAGATTTATAAAAGGACTCCGTTTAATGCATACAAATAAGAAGTAGTTTTCCTTGTTATCAAGGGATCTAAAAGTATTTCAATTTTCAATGTTTTTTTTAACATTGGAAGTTGTTTTTAATTTGTTAGAAATGTATAGTAGCATGTTTTCATCATCAGTTTTTTTAATCATCTTAATAAATGAATAGCTCATTTAAAACATAATTTTAATATTTTCAAAACTGTATTTTAAAATCCCACTCCTATTCCAATGTACAATTTAGACAAATATTTCCATTTTAAGTTAGCCAAAAACCTTAAAATTTGTTGTCTTTTTTGGAGTTTTTTGTTCACAAAACTTTAATTTTGCTAATAAATATTTCAAAAATGCTCAAAAAATATTTTTCCAGTCTAACCACTGATACTGCTACGGTCACAAACTATACAGTAAGTAGGCCTATACTAAAAATAATTACAGGGTTTTAATTAAATAGAAAAACTTGCTTTCAGCTTTATACCAAATAATTCTTGATAGTCTTATATGCTTAACAGAATTTAACTGACAACATTTTAATCATTAACAACGATAAATGATCAGTGCTCCTGGACGACACTAAACTTTTCTAAAGAACTATATGGAAATCAACGCAAGTACCTTAGAGAAATCAAACTTTACAAATTTATCTGTAGCGCGAAGAGTCATAGGGGAAATATAAGAATAGTACAGACACGGCCAATCCATTCCCTAACCTATTTGATGTTGTTAACACATGACGAGAATTGGGTCAAATATAAAAAGCATGCATCCATAAAAAATATGTAATTTTCAATCTTTCCCTGTGCAATTTCGAATGAGATATGATATTATGGTTTTGCTAATCAAAAATGAAATTAGGCCAATATTAATGGCGAGGAGTACAATTTCTAGTCCACTTATTGGAACATAACATTTCAAAAGTACACTGCAATAAAATAAAGTTACATTACACATTGTCTAAAATTTCTTACCATTTATAGGATAGTAGAGTATTAATGACATAAATTGTCCAAGGGGTTTATTTTATGTGTGTGTCATTTCGTTCAAACAAAACTTAACCTATAGCTCTGTAAATTACAAAATAATTAGCAACAAAATATGTAAATAAATATTGTTATAGATTAAAATAATTTAAATTTAGAAATAGGCCTATTGCTTTATATTCTAAAATATTTTTGTAATTTTATAATGTTCATTTAACTTATACCTATTATTTATATATATTGATGTTTATCTTTACTTTTTCTTTTATATCATGTTTTCAAAGAACACTCAAATTTCTTCTTTTTAGCAATAAAAATGTGTTCTACTTTTAACCTTAGGCCTACATTTTCTTTGTCTACTAGAATATGATTTATATACATTTTGTTAGGGGGTTTCCTAGTATACAATAAAGCACATTTAGATATTGTATACCGTACATAGAAGCAGAATATTTCTTTTAATTCTGTCTAGGACTAATTTGCTCAATCATCATAAACCAGAGGCCTAGTAGTTAAACCATACAGTATGAACATACTCCAAAGGTCTAGGTTAACTGTGATTTAAATATTATTTTTTCTTGGCTTCACGAAGCCCTAAATAGCTTCTTGTAACTGTACACTTAAATTATCAAGTTATTTTAAACATTCAAAAATAGATTTAGTTTACTACATACATAGGCTATTCCAACCTATTTAAATATTATCAAATTGTACCTTGTTTTGAAATATGTAACCTTAATTTTACCCTGTAACATGCTAAACATTAGTAAAACCCATCAAAGGTCTGGTAGCTTCTATAATTTTAACCATTTCTTAACATAAAAACACGAAATTTTTCAAAATTTTAATTTTGTTCTCATGTTGTAAACTTTGATGTTACTATGAGAAGGCTAATTTTTAAAAAGATGACTTTCGGTCATTTTCAAAAGGAAAAAATGTAGGTCTAGAGTATGGCACATTTTAATGGCCAAAATAGTTCCTTGTACCATTATTTACAGAACAGAAGCTAGAGTCAGGAAATGCATGTTCTAGTGTTAAGTGAAACCCTTCAGATCAAATAAAATAGATGGAAGAACATAACAACATATATCCTGTTAAAAATGACCACTTCCGTACCGTACTGTACCTCATCGGATAAATTCAAGTTTAAGAAATAACATTGGTATGTGTACAAAGTTTTAATTCATACGGTACTTTTTAACAAGTGGCCCTATTATACTATTAACAACATACTGGTAGGGCTATATTTTTATTAATAGACTTATCTGTACTATTTTAAAATCAAAATAAGGTTAAGAAATATTATAGCACTAGTAGTATGCCCAACAGGGATGTAAGTACTCACACTCAAAGTTTTCCACTCACACTTAAGTCTATTTTAAGGCTTCCTATTAAACATTACTTTAATCTGCCAACCCCTCTCCTAACACTTTGAGAAGAAAAACATAAAAATACTCTGTTTAATCCTTTTACTACCCAAAGGGTAGAACTGTGTTTAATCTTTTCACTACCCAAAGGTTGCCCCGGATGTATTTAGCCTAATCCTGGCTGGAGACAGGGGGCCACCAATCCCAAAAATGTTCCACCCACCATACTGTTTATTTTAAGGCATTCTGCCCAGTGTTATTTCAACCTGCCCCGACCCTAAGCCTCTGAAATGGGTACAAATATAATTGTCTTTTTACCACCCACCCTTGTTGCAACCTACCATTGGATTTTTAGTAGAAATCCATAAAAGGAACTTCGGTACTTTATTCCTTTGCACAATTTTAGGTCTATTTTTAAAAAATTGTAAACATGAAAACATAAATGACCAAAACAGTATTGTACACACCTAAACTATTTACTTCCTGGAATATTAAAATTGAAATGAAGTTAGGAAATACATTGGGTAACAAGTAGCTATTGTATATTACAATAAGGAGGCTATAAATCAATAAATCTTAAAAATTAAATTATGGCCTAAGTATTAAAAGTATAAGTATTAAAAAAGTGCTTCTACTAAATTGTTATAAAATTATTATTAATAAAAAAAAAAACAAATGCCTACATGAAGCATGATCCACACAATTATGTATTCTGTCAACACTTCCTACGATGACATCCTGAAAACCAAATGTCACGCTACATCGGACCTATTAGGCCTAATAATTAGTCCCAAAATTGGTATGTAAAAAGAACTGTACAAAACAATCAGACAAATTAAGCCCAGATATGTCTGATGGTGATCAGTTTTAAAGGTGTTAACATTGTACTTTATGCTGATTTTATATTGTCTATTGCATTTTTATTTACCGTTTATTAATTTGAATGATCTAAACTACTGTAAGCCTCTAAGTCAAATTGAGGTAAAAATGATAAAATTGTTGTCTAATTAAAGTTACCCATAGATGTAGATCTACTGTTCTTATGATATCAACTTATTCAAACATTTAAAATTGAAATTACTAGTCGTACTAAATGATGTACACATTAGTCTTTTATTTTTCAAAATGATTTTAGATGTAGTCAAATAATGTCAAATAGATGACTCAATTAAATAGGCCTAATGTGTGTTTTATCCTAACAGTAACACTCTACACAATGTCCCCTTGAAAGTTGTTTGATAAAGTCAAGCTTAGATGATGTTAGGAAACAGCATTGGCCTGTACATATTTACATAAAGAATCGGATTAATTTAAATAATTCATAGTCAGTTTATTTTTTTTGGTCAAAGAATTTTAGGACAGAGACAAACACCTGTTTCATTATATAACGAATACAAACTCCGATAGTTTTTCAAACAAATGGTCAAAAATTTATGGCAAGACTTTTAAAGTATATTTCTATAAAATATGATGTTCCATTGAGATATTCACAGTGAATATAGCAGGGTAGTAAATCATATGGTATTTGTACAATTGAACACAGCGCAAGATGCAACGATGTGGTCATAAAAGCGCCCCAAAGGGTTGAAGGTTATTCGCGTTGGCCAGCTAGCGAATACTCAGACATTTTCTTTATTCAATGCTAGCTTCGGGTCAGTATTTTTTCCGCGAGAATATCCAACGCCATATTGATATTAGTGCTATTTTTCTGAGGTATGCTAAATAGGGTAGACATATGAAGGCAAACAAAGACGGCGCTACTCGCTTACTACGTTCAGTCAGCCAATCAATAAAGACTGTTAGCAATTGGATTCCTTCAAAAAGAAATAAATTGTGCCCAAAATTAATGCCCCATAGCAAATTTAAACAACTTTCAGACCGAGATTAAAAAGGATAAATTTAGTTAAAACAGCATTCCATAAAGCTGAAGGTTAAGAAATTACGTTAGTTGACCACTAACGATGATTATTAAATATAACGCTGCTTTTTCTCATCCGGGTTTGGACTAGCCCCTTATTTAATAAGCTGGGCGTCCGGAAAATGACCAAGGTCTGCTGCAAAGTACTGTGATCAATAAATTATAAATTCATGTCTACTCTCTCTTCAATGACCATAGTTGACCTAGCACGTTGTAACTGTTGTAACCAAGGTCAATGTATCAATAATTTTATACTACTTGTATAGGCCTAAATCCAGACAGATAGTAAGTCCGCCATACAGCCGATTCTGGACAAGATAACATACAAATCCTGCTATAAATAATTCAATGAAAATCAAGCATTAATCTGCAAAGGTGTTTATTTTTATATTTAGCCCCCAAATTGTTGCATAATGATAATGTGTGTGTTATCTGAAATACACGATGTATGTATAGACATTACAGACAGGCAACTTTATAAATGTTTAAATGAAGTACAATGGTGATAAGCAACCAATCCTACTATTGTAAATAAACTGAGTTCAACATCACTGGTCTGGGTCTTCAATCAAGTATTTATTCTACCATGTAGGTGTGCATATTAATCAGTCTTGTTTTTTGTCAAGCCAGCAGGAAAATTTTCCACAGGCAAGGCCAGCAACAATAAAAAAAATAAGGCAAAGAGTATCTTCACCTCTAGATGAACTACAAATGACCATCAACCTATAGCTAACTGACAGGCTTCCTGACCAAGGCCTAGCAAACAGTAATTATAACAACACAGTGAAGCCAGCTGACCTGTCTGGCTCATTTGACCTTACACAACCTTATTAAACTAATGAGCTGACCAGTGTAATTATTATGTAACTGGTTAAGGAATGTAAACAATAGGCAGACAAGTTCAGGGATTAGCTTAACACCAGACAGCATCATGGCCTGAGGAAGAAGGTTGTATTATGTAACATTACTCAATGTTTACAGTAGTTAATAGGTCAACCAGTCTGGACTCTAGGATCTATTATTAACTGGACATCACAAAAGGGTCAGTTAAGGACAAGGCTGTACAGTATTCAAGTGCTTATTCATTTCTTTTGATTTTATATGCAATGTACAACAAGGAACTAAAATCATGCTAACCTAATAAACTGAACAGTATTCAGTGTGCAGTGGACATTCAACAGTTTACTTACACAAAAAAACATTTGTATGAAAGTATAGGCTATTTTAGTTGAAGTGCTTCTATAGTAACCCTCTATTTAGCACTTAGGAATGCACTCTACTAGAAAGTAGTATCCATTTATTATTTAAAAAAGTGTGGTTAAAAATATCTTTAGCAAAAAAACTCAAGGTAACTAACAAATTAATTTGCACAAAATCAAACCCTGCGAATATTAAATATGATTATGATCCGAGGTCATTTTAAACATCTTTTTTCCATATTTACCCTTGCATGGTAGTAATTATGGTATAACAATATGGTAAAAAAATTGTGGCGGAGGTATCCTCGAATGATTAAACCATTGTTATAACACCGGACTATTTTCTATAGTCGTAAGCGTACCCGGTCGTTTTCTATCGGAAACAATGGTTGTACGGGTCTGAAGAACACTACAGCCATTTTTATTTTGTTCTGCAGAAAATCACAAAAAATATTGCAATCTAAATTATGTTGAAGGTCGCGATGTAATTTTTCTCTTAAAATATATTTATGAGCCCAAGCGACTCGCCATATAATATATTGACCAATGGAGTAGAGTCGTGGTTGTGTACTTAAATAGCTATTGGTCTTTGGCGCACCTTCGCCCCAGCAGATCAGCATAATATACTCGTTGTGTATATTAAACCGTATGCAAAATAAGTCAGGAGGAAAATCTACTGGCTGCCTAAGGGCTTAATGATGGCGAACGTTTGAATAGCCAACTGCTACGTATACGTTCGTTGTTTGTACCACAGAAATGTATCCTTGACGCCTGCCATAAAATAATTACAGAATTTGCAAAAAACCCTAAAATATATTTATTACATTAAGTATTATATATAAATTGTATATTAACTTAATATAAGCTACAGTGTAAATACAAACTAAAAACAACAAAAGGGGAAATCCCCTTTTTAGAAAACCCCCACCTCTTCCCCTATCAAATTTCACACTTATTAATTAATACTTTGTTATTAAATTAACAAACTGAAAACAATTGTTTAAAAAGTGCTGTTGTCTTATAGAAACATAACTGTGTGCCGTTACATTACCGTTATATTCATAACAAGCCATAGCGATAAGTTAAGTATGCATACTCAGCCAGCGCGTAAGCTTGACCAGGACTCTCTCTGCCACAGTCCGGTGAGACCTGACACCAACAATATTCGACCGGCCAGGTAGACAGCCGATGTTTCTAAGGGTGTAACAACAGCCTAAATATATATAATTTTAAATAAAACTTACCAGTTAGAGAGCGTCGGACCTGCTGCGGATTGTCCTGCTTCCGGCGTGACATTTTTCGCCCCAAGAGCCGGGTAGCGGTGGACTTCGCGCAGAGTATAGTTACACAAAGCGTACGTACTTGTATATCATGAAAAATGGCCGCTGAGTCGCGATGCGACACGGGATAGCAAACTTCTAAACAGACTCTACTACTGGCAAAAAGTGGGAACTCGGGAATCTATTTTAAGTCCGATTGTATGTACATAAAATAGAAACATATTCTACTATTCACGTATGGTAAATCGTAACGATATATCCTAAGCCGGTATTCAATTCGATTTTATTTGCAATGGAATTTTGATGCAAGTAAAGATATATCGATGGATGTTCCGCTTGAGTTACCCCTGGACAGACATAACAGTGGTACAGTCTTCCCTAAGTTTGGACTCTCAGTGATTTTAAGTTGGAGACCACTGATTTATATCGAACGAATGTAACTTTATCTAAATCATTTTCGTTCATGAACAAACTAAACTTTATAAATATAGATATAAATTCGACTTGTTGAATTGACTTATAAAATTTCCACTGAATATATTTTAGATATAAAATAATAATTAAGATCTTAATTAGCCAACGCTAAAGCAAAAGAACTGTTTATAGTTCCAAAGAAAATAATTAGACAAAATCAAAATTGATAAAAATTGTACTTTAAAGGCCTATAAATAACAAAGTTCGTATAATAGCTTAGGCCAATACGATTATTTTGCCATAGGTCATCAATTATTAGTATGAATAAATCATGACTAAAAAAAGTTGAATTAAATAAAATAGGTAATTGTAAGTGACTAAGAAGATATTTGTTATAGGGCCGAGCTTACTGATTAATGTAAAACTTCGAGGTAAAACTGTTAGGCATAGTTCATTTGTCATTTCTTTTTTTTTTTTCATTTGCTGTGTTTGTTTTACTGTTTGTCTAGAATTAAACTGCTACAGAAGAACAGGATGATGAAAAGTTTTTTTCAGGTCTTATACTCCAATATTAAAAAAGAAATATAAAAATAAATAGGTAAAGGTAAAAATAAGTAAGTAAGTAAGTAAGT
>JAOTQE010057852.1:0-19346 GCA_025631205.1 Nesometra sesokonis | reverse complement strand
AAAAAGTTCTAATGTAAAAAATATTATAGTATTGCATGAATTGTAACCCATCCGTCGTTAATAATGCAGAGTGAAACTCAACTTTGCATTATTTAATATTCAATATAAACGAGAAATTGATGGGTTTTTTTTGGTTTTTTTTTTTTTTTTGCTCATCAAAACCAAACCGGCAACCACGTCCACCCGGACCTCATTGGGACCATGCCCCGCTCCGTCGGCCAAACCCTGGCGCCACCACTGCTGATCCCCCCTTTCATTCCATCCTTGCTGCGCCCCTGGAAGTGTGACGCATCCGTTTTCTTTATCGTAATTTTTTAGGTAACTTGTGGTACGTTAAATGTATGTTTTAGTGAGTTTGGTTCCAAGTTACCGTATCATATTTGTTGATGAAATCCATAGTTAAATTTACATCCTTATTTATTTATTAATATCATTTTGTTTAAAAATTAGAAAAATGTTATGGTCAAATTAAATTCGGTGATCCAACGGTTAACGATGATACAAATCTATGGCGATAACCATACCAAAATATACTTAAATATATCCCTTCCTCCTCTAAAATTTATTCATGGGTTGACGCTTAACAAGTAGGTCTTTATTTTTTTATTTGGCCTTATTAAAAAGTCATTTTTAAAAATTGAAATAGAAATAAAGAATTCTTTTTTAGATGCCGCTGTGTTATTTATTTTTCAGTAAGGCTAGGCTACTTTACTTTAGTCAACCCACCCCACAGGCGAGATGGTCAAGCGAACATCTTGTTGGTATACTTAGTCGTCTATTATACTACTAGTTAGGCCTGCAAAACCTGGGCGGAGAGAAATACATCTGGTAGACTACTAATTGAATAGGCTGTCATGTTTTCACATTAAATCCACTTTGACCTTAAAAAACAGTAAAATTGCTGGTTTAAAAAAATAACAATATCCGTCATTGGCCGTGAATTTGCATTTAAACATAAGGTATTGCAGATGTTGTGGAGCAAGGCAGCTAAAACGATTAGAAAAGGAAATGAGACGTATTAAAATCAATCGAAATAATCTAACAGAGATGTTCAAACATTATTGATGCGGTAAAATAAAAAATCCTCTTTCACAAAAAAATATCAGAAGCATCTTCTTTCATATTAAGACGCTGTTCGAGCTTCTTGGACAAGATGACCTACGAGCTCGATAAAAACACAACGTCCAATGCCTGTTACAGTTGAACCTTCCTGTGCGGACCTCGTAAAAGGATGCCTCCCATAACGGACACTCATTCAAGAGCCCGTTTGTTCTTCTTGTCTAAATGCATTTGGTACCTCTCATAAGCGTCCACTTCCCGTAAACGGCTGCGGACACCATTTGACTTAAGATTTATATCTTGTGTAGGCCCTATGTTAATTTACCTCCCATAGGCGGACATCCTGGACAATTTCGTGATTTTTGTACATCAAATACAACTTTCTGTACGAAATTCTAAAAAATTAATGGGTGGAAATCATACTATTTGACAAGTTGATCAAATTAATAAACAATATTTAATAAAATATAAAATGTAGTTTCTAGAATTTTGAGAGGCCATTTGCGTTGAGAATTCCGTGAAATAACGTTTTTTTTTTTTTTTTAAAGTTTGGCCAACTATCGGCCGAAATTCTCGTAAGCGGACTCATCCCGTAAGCGCACAATTTAACCGGACCCGAGGGTGTCTGCTTAAGAGAGGTTCAACTGTACTGTACTATAGACCTATTCTCGCAAATTATCTGTTTGAATAAGCTCTACAGTTGAACCTCCCCGGACACCTCCCGTAGGCGGACACCTCCCATAACGGACACTAATTCAAAGACCCGTTTGTTCTTCCTATCTAATCAGTGCATCTCGTATACAAGCGGACACCTCCCGTAAGCGGACGCGGACACTTTTTGTCTTAAAATTTAGATTTTTTGTTTGCTAATTTACCTTCACATAAGCGGACATCACGAAAATGTTTGTAATTTGTTTGTACAACGAATACAAATTTCTGTACAAAATCGTCCTTATACTGTAATGGCTGAGAATCATATTACTAAGTCAATCTTAAAACTGATAAATAATATTTAATAAATTATATAGTCCGGTGTCTAGAAATTTGACAGGTTATTTGTGCTGAGAAGGAGGTGAAATGTAAGACATAAGGACGTATACATAATTTTACAACTTTGGCCCTCTATCGGCCGAAATTATCGTAAACGTACACCTCCCGTAAGCGGACACTTTTCCCGGACCCGACGGTGTCCGCTTACGAAAGGTTCAACTGTATCATAATTTTTAAAAAGACCTCTCAATTGAACTAGTGAGATATTTTATGCAAAATTATTCATTATTCAAAGTTATTCATTATGCAAAGTTATTATTTATGCAAAACTATTTATTTATGCATGGCTCAAAGGAACCCATGGTTCGAAGACTCCTGTAAGATTAGTTTCTAATCATGAATCGTAGTCTACTTATATCTAATGCTGAAACACCAGTGTATCCAGAAATTGGGGAAGGCACCCTGAGCACCTCTCCTAGATACCCCAGTGAATTGTATGATAGAATCTATTTACAGGGCCAAAACAACTTTTCGATAAAAGCGGGGTATCTGAGTATGATCGGGCGCAGGCGTGGCAAGGCTAGTTTCGAACTTCAACCTCATGTTTGAAACTCAAACAATGCACGCTGCATCATCCGCATATCCTAGGGCATCTCTATAACCAGGAAACATGGAACTACACAATTTCGCTCATTCTCGGTTTCTCGATTTACATTAATTTCCCAATCCCTCCCTCAGTTTACCGTTTTCATGATAAGCGCTCCTTTGAATAACCATTTCTTTCAATCATGGAAAGTTATAATAAAAACTCATTGGTTAATCAACGCTCCTTTCCAGAAGTGCTGAACAATTATAATTGTCCGCTCACTTCTTCGTCCGGGTACGGTACTATAGTACCAATAGGTACCATGGTGCCATGTATTGAAATAACCTTATATTATCAATTCGTGTACAACTTGTCAGTGGCCATAGATCTTTGCATCATCTATAAATAGAAAGAAACTAATATAGGAATGATCGATACACTGATTTGGTGACAAGCCAACAAATTATTAGTGTCACTCATTTGTCACAGACAAATCAGTCAAAATGTCACCACGTTATAATTTTAAAGTTTCACCAATGTTTGTATGATTGTCACCAATATTTCACCCGGATACAACTCAATTATAACATGGGGCCAGTAACTGTCTTGGAAAAATGGTGACTTTATCTTGACCTCTGTCATCTTTCTAACATAATTGAAACACTGGTAGATACCGTATTCGTTAAAAAGTTAAAATACAGTTGAACCTCTCTGTGCGACACCTCTCGTAAGCGGACACCTCAGTTATTCAAAGTGCCGTTTTTCTTTCTAATTTGTGCGTTTGTATCTTTCTCGTAACGGCTGCGGAAACTTTTTGACTTAAAATTTAAAAAGGTTTTTGATTTTACAAAGTTTAGCTTTCTAGCGGCTCAAATTCTCGTAAGCGGAAACCTCCATAACTTGAACCGAGGGTGTCCGTTTACGAGAAGTTTAACTGTAGAGTGTGATTATTGTGATAAAATACTGTGCATCATGTTTGACCATTATGTAGGTCTATATCATATTAAGTAGGCCTACATTGTCACTTTGAAATGAAGAAGACCATTATGATTTCATAGTTTTGGCTCTAATTGAAACGTTTAAACAAACTGTTCCCTGGTGTGATTAAGGGTTTTTACACAGGAAAGGAAATAAAGATAAAATTAAAATATTGTTAGGTTTAAGGTTTCCGTAGTGACAATTTGGGTGATATTATTTTAATATTTTTACTGGATCAATTTTTCTTCAAAATAAGCAAATTATTGTTTAAATTAGTTTTATGATTTATTTTTGTCATTTTTCAAATGACAATACATCTTCAAAATACGGTACACATCCAATTAAGATTTCCAGACATTTGTATTTTTCCTGATTATTTTTTGAACAATAAATCTAAAATCTATGGACACTAGGCCAAACAATAGACGCAGAATTCTGAAACGGCTGCAAACGTTGTAAGCTTGTGCCTTGCAATTCGGACAGGTGTCTTTGTATCCCTTTCGCCCGCGTCTATCTACAGATGCATTGTAATTAGTATAGCCTGATTATAGTATCGTGTGATAAACTCCTCAAATTTAATTAAAGCGTGAAAGATCGGATTTGTCATATTACGCATGCGCAACCATTGCGCGTCGCGATAGAAATTCACGATAATTAATTTGCCATAAATACGCATGCACATACTCCAGAAAATATAAATCTGAATTTTGAAAATTATTATTATTTCAGATTAAATCAGGATTAAATTATAACGCATGGTATTATTAGGGATCATTTTTTCAGAGAAATAATAGTTTGAATTGATTGAGACACTAGGTATAGCTTGGCAAATGCGGTGATTTTCACACGAATATTATAGCATTTGCTTGATTAAACAATTTAATAAAACACTGTACAGGATAGTGATTACAGTGGGGTACTGACTAAAGAACTCGATACGCGATCAGTCGTGACCTACAGTAATAACCAATCAGAACACATTTATGAGTTCCGTTGAACTATTAGCCAATAAAATTAGAAGATACTGAACCAAGTGTTTAGATTTATCAAAAAGCATCTTTGAAAAACTTATAAATCGTAATAGTAGGTCTAAATTTGTATCTCAGGTGTGCTTATGGTTATTGAGGACATCGCACTTTGTATTTGACCCTATATAGACATATATTATGTGCCTATTACTTGATATAATATTCGTCTTCAAATATTCTTTCTGAAATATAAAAAAGGCCTATATTACATGGACATTTTTTCCTCGATAATATTGTTTTTAAAATAAGGAAACGAGAAATTAATCCGATGAAACAAGCACACAGCGATATTATTATGGAATTTATTATATCAGAGGACGTCAACCTGATACTGGCTATAATGAGAAATGCATGCCTTTTTGTCTCAGTATCCACTTCTAATGCTAATGGAGTCCGGGCGTTAATTACTGTTTCGAACCCTTATATTGTATGTAACCTCGTAGTTTTCGTGCAACATGCGTTTGGTGTTTGGCAAACCCTTTATTTTTCCAGCTCTCACTTCGTGATTTTATGATTAATGAGTAATCTCGCGATAATTTTTCGCAATTCATTTGCCATAACCCAATATTTACTATTGCAATACATCCCCTTTCAAGGGACGTATCCAGGAGTTGGCGAATGGGGTGCTCGAACTCGGTTGGACTTTGACAAAAAAGAATTTCCCTCTATTTTTACCCCATTGGCAGGTTCTTTATGCAATTCAAGATTTTTTTGGTGTTTTTTTTTTTTCGTCACAATTTAGTCCTCCTAGTCTGAAGGGGTGCTAATTTCCACTGAAGGGGATGCTCGAGGCCCAAGTTTTCAAATTTCTATCCTAATTTTAGTGTTTTTTGCCTCCGAAGGGAGGTGCTCCGGTACCTGAGCACCCCTTCCCTCCACCCCTTTGGATACTGCTTTCTCAATTTCATTATTCACATTACATACATTACATTATACACATTCACAGTAAATAGTAAATAGGAAAATTTTAATTTTTAAAGGGTTGTGCATGAAAACCAAATTCACATTAACTTACATTGGAAAGATCAGCCAAATTCACATTAGAACAGTCATATTTTACTATAACCTACGGTTTTCAAACACAACTCTTTTAAAATCCGTAATTTGTCCTATTGTTCAGCATTGTGTAATATGAGTATAGACCACACTTTTTGATTTAAGACCTACCTTAGAATGTGTTTCCTTTCATTATTTCATTGTCAAAATGTAAAATTTTGTTAGTTAGGGCACAACTAATTGTTCTATGGATGTATCCATTGGAATATCAATCCCGGAGTTCCTCTTTAAAGGCGGTTCCCAAAAAAAAATTATAGACTGGTGAAAACTGCTCCGTGTACATCTGATTATTTCTAATTGTGCTTTAATGAAATATACAGTTAAAGAACAACTCCGGGAATAAAATTTCTAGGTATAAATCTATACAACAATTAGTTGTGACCTAACTGACAAAATTTCACAACATTTTGACAAGAAGATACATGTTGAAAAGAGAGTCCCAAATCAAACGTGGGTCTACTACTCAAATTACACAGTGTTAAAGAATAGGAAAATATGAAATTTTGAAAGGGTTGTGCTTGAAAACCAAAATCACTTTAGAAATATAACTCACATAAATGGAAAGATCAGTCAAATTCACATTAGAACAGGTAATTTTAACGTGACTTTTGATACGCTTTTCAAACACAACCCTTTCAAAATCTGTAATTTTCCTATTCTTTAGCATTGTGTAATATGAGTAGCAGACCCACTTTTTGAATTAATGCCTAATTTTAAAAGTGTTTTCATTCATGATATTGTCCAAATGTTGTGAAATTGTGTCAGTAAGGTAACAACTAATTGTTCTATAGGTGTATTCATAGAAATTTTATTTCCGGAGTTCACCTATGAAACGATATACAAAAGATAGTGATGTAGACAGCTGGTATAATGCTATACTGTCCCCCTACTGCCACCTGTACATCATCGCGCTTCATTTGATAACCATGGGATTATGCAAAATGAGACCGCATTTAAGAAGGCACCTTTCCGTGATTAAACGCCCGACAGACAGACCGACAGACTAATTAACAAGTTGGATGATCAACAAACATCACCAAGAAACTGTTTTTTCATTTGAATACTCGAATTTGAAGAAGCACAATAAATATTAAACCTAATGGAAATCAACGCAAAATTGACCGAGAAACAGACCGAATGACCTGCTAACCAACATTGACGGCGCTGGGGGCGGGCTAGGGGCTACACCTTCCCCCGGTGGGAGGAGGTTTTGTCAGGGGAAATGTTTCCCTTTGAGGGTGTGACGCGAATAAATTCATTCTAAAACACAATTCTTGCCTTCCTGTCGGGGGTGCTGTCCGGGAAATTCTAACTTTATGGTTGTTTTCTAACGTGTTCAAAAACCTTTAATTGAAGAATGTTGATGCAATTGATGAAATTGTTCTACAGTTTAGGATCTCATCCTAATAAATTTAAATCAATTTATGGCCAATATGCTAGGCCTATTCTACATTATGTAGTATTAATGTACGTTATGATGCATGACGATTATTTGGGCCTCTTCAAACATAAAACCTCTATAATCAAGACAGTGTCTGTAGGTTCGAATCAAGCCTGAGGATCACAAAATTTATGAGACTTCCATTGCGAACTGTGCTTTACTGTTATATAGGCTTATAATAATAATAATAATAATTATTATTATTATTATTATATTATTTAATTTATGGAGTGTTCATAAGCATGAATTATATATGGGTATATAAATCACTGTTAGGCCTATAATATCACACGTCACTAATTCGTAGACCAAAGGAACTACAATAGCCTAAACAACATCTAAACAGTTTTTTTTCCAATTGTGACCTATTTTAACAAATAATCACCCTATCATCTTTAAGATTTTTATATTATTTGAGCACATTATAATTGTCCGTGTTTTTCCAGCACATTGCATCTAATGCGATATGAAATATAAGCCGGAAATGGGTTCATTAAAAGCAAATAGGAATAACATTCATACGACAATCTCGTAAACCTGTTCCCTTGGTGATTCTCCATCGACGAGAGTTATGACAATTAATATCGGTTTATGAAGAAAACTGAATTGCAGCATTAAAAAATGATATAAAAATTCATTCGGAAATGTAGAATTTGGATAATTTCGATTGATTGTCGAGCTTCAACTCGCGTTTATGGTGTTGTAATTGAGTTTCGATAGCTTTATAATTATACATTTTTATAGTTTTTGAATGTATTGTATATTGTATTTTCCTACGTTACTTTATGATATGATGCCTTTGTTTTCTGAAGCTAGCCTATATTAAAAGAAAAAGGATTAGTGAACGGATAAAAAGAGTTACGCTATGACGGATCTGTCTCTCTGTTTGTCCCATAGCTACGGTACCATTTATTTCCTTGATGGTATATGTAGGCTACGCTTAGCAAGTGTATCCAGTTTTAAAGATGGGGAGAAAAATTTAAAACAAAAACTGAATGCGCCAGGGATAAGTTTGGGAGTGGGAGGTCCACTTCAAGAGATTTTTTTTAATTAATAAGCTCATACAAAACATATTTTAGTACAAATTGCGTACGGAACCCGAGTCTAGTCATTACTTTCTATTTTACATAAAACAAATTTGGCCCCACTCAAAAAAAAAGTGGTAAACGCCCTTTCGCCCCCATCTGCGCCGGTGAGTACAAGCGTTAGGCCTACTCAATGGTAGAAGTTAGCAGGGGAGGGTCCAGGATCCGCCGAAAGGGGAAAGCCGGGTGTGCGTGGTTTGATTTTGACCAAAAAAAAAAACGTTGCTTCCCCATTTTCAGTGTTCTGGTACCTTGTATAGGCCCAAAGGATAATAGGGGTTCCCCTTAAATCCGCGCCTGGAAGTTAGTATTTTTGTGTAGGATGAAACATACCGGTATTGTACATGTTTGCTGTTTTAAAACCAAGCTACCATAAATACCCCAATAAGCAAGTAGCAATACTTATTACATTTTTTGAAGCAGTATTTCTATTTTAAGCCTATAAGAACGTCGCGACGTTTATATATACCTACTGGTACTTACGCGGCACTTTTCATTTTTGTCAGTCATACATATTGTACATTTAAAATGAATTTTTCAACGACCTTTAGACAAATAATGTGTAATAAATAGAAAGATACAGATGTGTAGCCTGTTAGTGCCTGCTTTAAAATGCCTAGAAATCTAACAGTTGACTGGTCGATCACAATATGTTCACGATGATTGCCCGTCAGGCAAAATGAGTTTGCGTTACCATCAATAATGATGAGATATTGTTTAAGATCGCTACAGCTAGATGTAGTAGAAGTGGTTTATTAAAAATCTGCGCCACTCATCGATTAAGCATTGAATTCAATAGACAAGCACACAACCTGGCTTTAGTGTTTACATAGGCGACTCCAAATATTGGCCAATATTAGTTGTCCTTTGTGAATAATTCTTACTGATTAGCGAGCGCACAGGTGGTGAGGAGAGCGTTATAAGCATAATGCCGTATGCACGAACCGACGCTGTTAAGAAACGTTGCACTGTCAATGAATTACTCAAACACGTTTATATAACGAGACAGTATTCATTTTATACGCAAAAAATATATTTTTTCATTTTAATTAAAGAATAATTTACGTGCGCTGTTTTAATTACATGCGTTAATTGAGTGGAGTTAAATACAGAAAGGTCATTGTTTTATATGAAATTTATGTTGCGTATTTTTTTATAATACCGATAAGCAATTTATTATAATATTGTGGATGTCAAAAACAGGATTCATCGCCTGGGAAATATATTGAAATTTGAACATCTTTTATACAGGAGCAGCCGGGTGGTGCGATCCGTTGTCGGTTGTACGGACCAGGTGTGAGGTTAATTTGAGCGGGCTGAATAAATACAAACGGCTGGCCGACACCCGGGAGAAGCGGAGCTGTGAAATATGATCGACAAGGCAACAGTTATCATGCATATTGCGATTTTAATTTGAGGTTGTAATTTCTGTGCACTGGTAAGCATTCGATAACAATCGTTTAATCAACTAGAGAGAAACAGATCTTCGCCCGCCGCTCGTATTCATCGTCTATGCATGCGATTAAATCGAGCTTGACTATTGAACATCTGGGCGCATTCAAAGACAACATCGCTGAAGCGTAGCTTTAGCATACAAACACTTTACACTGAACAGAAGTATACGAATTCTCTCCTTGACTCGACTGGAACAAAGCGCTATTTAATTTGTCCGCTTACTATATAACCCGCTGTACCCATGAGCGGAACAGAGACCAAGTTAACACGGGACCATACAGCACGCGATGAGTGGGTTGAAGAGGGATGGGGATCACCAGACGAAATGAATTTGTCTAGGCCGATGAAATCTGGATCAAGTAGGAGGAGGAATAAACGGAAGCAGAGAGAGCCTAAACGAATTAACACCTTGGATTGCAACAAGCCAGTCATAGATAAAGACCACACAGAGACCCAAGGACGACCGTGCTCTGAGCAGGACGGCGACGACTCTGATCATGAACTTAGTTACTCGATGGCTTCTTCAGTAGAGGCGCACACGCCAATTCAAGGCAATCCTTTCCCCAGCCCAAGTCCAAGCCCAACTGAATTACAACAAGAGTCACCGATTGATTACTCTTTTAGCGGCGAAGATACACCTGTGAAGCCCCCACCTAGGAAAAAACATACTCGTTCTTATAAAAATTTAAGTCGTTCAAGACGGATCGTAGCGAACGCGAGAGAGCGAAATCGCGTACACACGATCAGTGCGGCGTTTGAAGGACTACGCAGGGCCGTTCCATCGTATTCTCATAATCAGAAACTGTCGAAACTCGCTATATTAAAAATAGCATGTTGTTATATATTGGCGCTTTCTCGCCTAGCAGATTTAAATTACGCTACGGACTCAAACGATGACATAAGTTTTGAGGAGTGTGTTGAACTTTGTACGAAAACATTACAGGCAGAAGGAAGATCGAAAAGGAGAAAGGTAAGTGTATTAGGTGGTAAAGTGATCGTCTATAATAATTTTGCCTAACTTAATCAAAACCATCAAACACAATTTAGCATTATCTATCCCGTGATAGTTAGATTTCCACTTAAAGGGCTTTGTAACAGAGACCATTTAATTAACGTGTTCATTCTTGTAAATAGGACTTAGCTTCTTGATGATGACATAATCAGTGTCGAAATATTGGATACCAACACATGGTGGAGTGTATTACAGTACATTTATTACGCTACACCTACAGTTGATCTTCTCATTTACAGACCCCTTGGTCTGGAGGGTCGCTGTAAATGAGAAAGTTCCGTAAATAAGAAAGTTGATAAAAAATGTAAAATTAGACTTGCAAAACACAGATATGTGCATATTTTGTTAATTGTTATAGGCCTATTTTGTTTTGTTTGTTTCAAAGAAATATTTGAAGGAAATGCAAAAAAAAAAACAACAAATAATTGTCATCAATAAATGATTAATCATAATTAGGCCTAAGACCAATTGGCTGGTTAGTGTTTGTAAAATGGAAGGTTTGTAAATGAGAAGTTTGTAATTGAGTCGATAGGTAGGTAGGTCTAAATGAAAAAGTCGACTGTACGTGGTAGATGTAAATAGGACTTTCAGTGCCGCATGGAAATTAAACCAAACTCGACAGGCATGGTTTACGGTTGTTTAAATGTGTTCCTCCTTTAGTCTTACTGTTAATAAAATATTTTTAAAGTTTGAAAAAAAAAAAGAAATAAATAATTATTTACTTGAATGGTAATTTTGTTGAATAAAAATACCCGCCAAACTTTATTTCTTTACCCACTCTCCCCATTTTCAAACCTAAATTAAATTATTTAATATTATTGTAGGACTAATTTCGATCTGACTGAAAACTGTAATAATATACACGGTATATAGTTGGATATGATACACTAGTCTGTCGATAACATCGATCGTTAATAAATCATGAATATTAATTTAAACGCATTAATAGTATACTGTTAGGCCTAATTATAATGCCAATAGAAAAAAATATTTTACTAAAAAATGATAGGTAGGCCTACGTAGAAAGTCGCGTGGTAATGAGGTAGATCAATATAGGCCTAAACTGGTCAAAAATTGAAATAGTGAAATATAACATTTTGATGATGTAACATTGAGTAACCGAAAAAGTTCAGAATGCTAATAATCTAATTTATTTTAAAATCAACGTATTGTAATTAAGACATAATCTGATATAGGCCTAGCAAGGCTATATTATGATGAGAAGTATTTTGCATTGCCCCCGTTAGGCAAACGCAAAATATTATATCATTAGTCGGTTCCATCCGTATATTGATAATCTTTTGACCAAAGTAAATACAGTAACGTATGTTAAACAATAACTCTAATTAACGAAATCGTCTGTTGATTATACCTTTGTAATAAATCTATTTTTATCTAGTGTTATTTGTGTATCGGTTAATACCAAACAAAAGTTACAATACCATATTGAATAGGCCCATTTATTCATCAGCTGTGTAACCATTAAACAATGCTGCATAGACAATATAATTTGTGTACATTTTGAACATTATTATTAGGCCTAAAATATATTTGTGTTGCCCAACCACAACATTTGGTCGGTCAGTCAGATATTGTGATACCAATTTGATTTTTTTTTCATATTTTATTCTTATTTATTAATGGCTTTATTAATGCATTTATACAATATTGGCTTAAATTTAGACCTATTTCTTTAAAATTTTAGGATAGGTTTATTTAGGCCGATGATGAAAACATCGGAAAGTGTGAAAATAAAAAAAAATACTAGTAGATTTTATTATTTTCTCAAGGAATGTTCGTTTTCATTCCATTTCAATTCATACGAAATTCATAACAGTCTCAAGGATAAACAAAACAAAAGTCATGGTCAACTTATTTCCATTGTAGTTATTAAAAGCATACAATATGATTTTTACCAGATACGATAATCATCACTTCATCGAAAACACCAAAAACACACATTATAAGGCCTTCATGTCATTTACAACTTTTTATTATTCTTTTCGGTACATTTTTTTTACAAAATAGGCCTCATGGTAAATAGCATTTCAGGTTGGTAAATTGTGATGCTACGATCGCGATACCAGATCACTGACACAAGAAATCATTATTTTAATCAATAGAAAATAAAATTGAAGAAGTTATAACTAAAGGTTAATTGAAAATATAAAATACTGTATAGGTCGATTAAGTTGATTATCTGTATACAAATTACATACATTAGCATTTAATATGAATAGCATAAATTAGGATCGAAGCAATCAGGCCTATATTTACAATATATAGAATTATATTAGTATGATGATAATATTGAACGTTATGAAATTAGGGTACTGTACTGTAAAAATTACCAACCGTTATGCATATATAAGACAATATAATAGGGCCTGTACTCGACACGCCATCGTGTCAGGATTCAATATTTCGACATAAATTATATCATCATCAGGAGTGATGTTGATCAAAAGAAACCATTATAAGTGATTGCGGTTTTGGTTCTGTGTATTTTGACATGTTTGTAGATTTAATTATTTTGTTTAGTGACTGTTTTGGGTTGATCCACCAAGGAGGTATAAAAATATTGATATATTTACAAAACCAGAAATTTGATTTGGCACTTTTGCACTTTCATTGTTTGTTTTTGTCTTTGAAGCATATCTATCTCTGTCGGTCGGTTGGTCTATCGGTCCCCGTTAATATATTTCTTATAGTTTTAATGGTTCACTTGGTTAGAAATTTAACAGCAGTATTTTAATAGTGTGCTTCGGTCATGTCATTGGTTAATTGATCGGTTGGGTCTTCGGTTTCCACTAAGTATAGCAGATTTCTTTAAGTTCTAAAATAGGCCTATACATTTTATTCTATAAGAACACACTTAACGAAGAATGAAGCAAAAATTACGCAAAATAAACTGAGGTTGAGAAAAATTTCAAATGAGGTCTTTTTATATAGGTAGACGCCTTATTGTGTAGCAATACAAGTAATGCTTTACCTTTGCAAAGTATGTAGAATAAGAACAAAATAAGAACACTTTGAGCCTGAAATTGGCAAAAAATAAGATCACTGAGTCTGAGCGAAATTTTACTGGTTCTTATAAAATGTGTATTCCAATTACTTTCAGTTATAGCAGACGGTTTTTTAGCAATGCCTTTCCAACATAACTTTGATTGGTCGGTCGGTCACGTTTAGTAATCTATGCTATTTTTTCCATTTCTAACTGTCTATTTTTAAATTAGCAATCAGTTTCTTTGTAATGTATATTGATCATCTAATTGGTTAATTGATGAGTTTGTCGGTTTGTCCGTCGCTTAATCGCCGGACTCTTTCTAGAATTTTATTAGTGTTTGTTTGAATCGTATATTTAGAAATTCGAATAAACAAAAAAAAAAACAACACGATCTGTAGGCCTACATATAATTTGCACACAATAAATATTGTAATTCATATAAATAACTTAGCATAATTAGCGTAGACAAATATCTATGTTTGTAGGATTTAAATCTCTGATAAATAACCAAGAGCGATCGGTAGATGAAAGTATCGAACCATGTCGAGTTAATATAAATTATCACTCAGAAAGTGTCAAACTGTGGCGAAATAGGAAATTGAAAAGCCTGGAAATGTTGGTGTTAGTTCATAAATCTCGTGGTGTTAAACGCTGTTGGTATTGTAAGCTTAGGTCATTAATATAGTTTTAATATTAATATTAGAAGAATAACATTATAATATTAGCATGGATGATAATTCCTCCATGGTATGGGCCCGTACTATAGGCATAATCAACATTCGTCTGTGCCGCTCCTTGATTAAATAATTCTAGATTAGGACTGAGGGTAATTTAAAGATAGATGAAGACTCAATTAGAGATTGTGTGAGCTTATTATAGGCCTATATACTGTATATACTATGCGATATAGTTTGTCTCCTAAAAAATACATTAAAAAAACTCAACGGTAGGTAAACTTATTAAGAAAATTTTAAAATGTTGGAAAATTGAACAAACAAATCGAAAAATCTGAAACCTATCAGGTGCAGTAGTACCTACGAACCACTCTCGGTGTATGACTATTAGACCTAAATAGTTCTTTGTTTTTCACTATATGCTTCAAAAGAAAGCTAGAAAGATTAGAGTAATTAATTCACTGATTTTTATTGATTGAACGGTTAACAAAGACATTATTCTTCACCGTGTTACCCTACAGAATACATTAGTTTCTGTGGTATCACTTCGTTGTTGTTAGCTCGTTGAAGCACTCGATAATATTAATCAACGAATAGGCCTACAGTGACAGTATTGACTTATGCCCTATACACCGGCGAAATACGGAACAAACTCATCCATCAGATTAGCACGAACATCACCAAATGAGGTTATCGTATCTCTTCAATTGTCGTATTTGTGTCCGTTTTCATTAGAGCTCGTTTTGCGAATTCTCTAAACAAAAAAATACCGTATTACCATAATACTGTACACGTTTGGCCTTGTTGAATTCAACCGTTTGTTTAGAAACGCACAATGGTTTCTTTTCTTCCACTGTATCGGGTTTGGTTTTAGTTGTATTATGCTTCCCGAGAAAGCCAGAAAGATTAGGGTAATTAATTCACTGATTTGTGTTGATTAAACGGTTAACAAAAAACACTTTCACCTCTTTGAGCATGAGCACGCATAGGATTGAATAACGTTGACATAAAATTATAATTTACCAACCCATTAGTAGGGCGGGTTTAGGGGCGCCCCCTAATGGTCAAAGTAAAGTTTCTCCCACTTTTTATTAAATGCGCTACCCCCACCCCTAAAAGTAACCCCCAACAATTGAAGTAACGCCAAATAGCATTTTAAAAAGAGCAATTACCGTTTTGTTAGCTTGTAAAATTGAAAATGTGGTACACGCCCACCCCGTGTGCGCCCCTCCCCCTTTTATCTGAATCCTGGGTCCGCCACTGGTCATCATCATTCCTGATGATGACATAATTTATGTCGAAATATTGAATCTTGTCACGATGGCGTGTATTTCACTGCTTGGAGTATGCATTATACTTTCCACTGGTTAAGTTTGCCTATCACGATAGAAAAAGGCTCCTACTCTAGCGTGCTAACTCTTAAGTTTAGCAGGAGATAGGCCTAAAGCCTCATTTGAGGTTGGAGGATGTTGGCCAGAATTTACACCTCCAAATCTATAAAAGAGCATTTCTGTTCATTTTGTACTTTGTTTAGCAAGGCCAGTTTCAAAAATTTGGGAAGTGCAGAGGCGGCGTAGGCCTACGTAAAAGTCGTCGCACCCTCAGCCCCACAATGGAAGTAGAAACAAGTTCTTAATTTTGAACTTCTAGATGCTCAAAAATGATAGTCTTTTACATTAAAATTCTTTTAAACGTGTCACAATTTAACGAAATTGAGACTACTCACTGCAAAATACGACGGCGGCGGTGGTACCGGTTCCTCCGCACATGTTTAGTAAAATAAATGTCCTAAAACATAGACCTATACATCATTCATCTATTAACCAGACTGGTGCTTGTAAATCTCTTTATCGGAGCTAACAATAACATAAATTTCTATATTTTTTTAAAAGTTGCCATTGGCCAACTGAAAAATCACAAAAACAGAATTTGAAAATAACTTATTTTGAAGATAGGCCTATATAATGATCTTTTCACTCAAAATTAGTATGTTAAAACATATTAATCCCTAATTATTTTGCAACAATACGGTATAATAGACCTACTAATACTAATAAAAATGAATACAAATCCATGAAAAGGCTGGCAACTTCTATAATTTTTGGTCGTTTTGCAGTTTAAAAATCTTATTAAACATTGTTTAGGCCTAAATGTTTCAATTCTCGAACTTAGATGCTACTCTAATTTAATGTCAAAATTAATGGTTAGGCCTATGACTTATCATTTTCGAGTGACAATACATCTTTGAGTGAGAGATTCCGGTTACACTTGGTTTACATTGTCAGATCCTATACGTGACATTGTGTCCGATTTTGATGTGAACTGCAATTGTGATTATGTAAATTTAATATTAACTCTTATTAGGTAAGTCGATGAAAAATATTAGGCCTACTCTCTTAATGTAAAAGAGTGAAATCCACTCTTAGATGAGTGAAAATTCACTCCAAGTGATTGAAAATTCACTCCAAATGATTAAAAATTAACTTCAAAAGAGGGAGTGTACAATCTTAGGAGTGGATTTTCACTCTTTTACATGAAGAGAGTACAGTATTTTTTCTATACTACGACGAAGCCCTTGTTAACAACATGGAGTAATAAAATAGATGTTAACAACCACAATATATTACCAGAACATTTTTTTGCATCAGTTACTTGCAGGGCTCACAGAGTCTCCATGATAAGCCTGGAGTCTTCAGGAATTTCACTTAATCTCCAGGGCTCCAGGAAATACACAAATTTCTCCAGGAATTAAAATTTTTCATGATTATCTCCATAATTTTTGGTAAATTAGCCATGTTAAAGGAAAAAATATTGTAGTATTTTTCATTTATTTGAACACCAAATCTATTAACACTAAATAACAAACCCCTGTCATTTGTACCAATTAAGCATTGTTCTTTATAAGATTTCATTTTCGGATGTCCGTATAGTACCCAAAAACAAAAATTCTGTTCGACAAATTCTCCAGGATTTTTGGTTTCCCAACTTTGGAGCTCTGTGTACTTGTTATTATGATAATTTAGGTCTGCTATATGCCCCAAGCAGACACAGCGTGGGTGAAGAGTTGAAAAGTCCCAGCCTTACATATAGTTCCATGGTTTTACTAGCTGATGTATTAATCCCACTTCAAGTTGTTTTATAGTTTTCGCATGACGAACGTGTGCTATATTTGTTTTGCTATATTATTTTCTAGGAAACCAATTTGACTGGGCTATTATACTCATAACTAGTACTTTGTGCTAGGAAATTCTGACTTTTAATAAAGTATTGAAAACTGTAGCCAACACATTCATAATTAAATTATAACACCAAACTTAATTTTTTCATACTCATCGTCTCACGAATATCGGATTTATTATTATCTACTTATTTAATTAACATACCAATTCATCTTTCCTATTGATTGGGTGGTAATTATAGGCCTAACGTATATTAAAATTGGGCCTGGGCCAGATTCATTAGTTTTGATAACTTAGACCTATTATTTATTGCGGCATATTGTTACATAAACTCATTCATTGCAGTATGTAACTCGTTTCCATCGCGTTACAGAAGATTGCTTACGCGTTGGAATTAAAATTTAGTTTCGTAAAATTGCCTGGCACTATGTCTGCGATTGATCTAATCTGTGGTAGAAGTGTCTTAAGCACGAACGCAACGTCACTTAAGTTTTTCCCCTGATAATTATGAAACCTATCAACACCACTTCCCCCTCCCTGTCCTGTGATCGATTCTAGTTTTTCTTAAACTCCTCTGGGTGGATTTGACAGCTTCGCGCCCCGTACTGCATTTTCGATATACAACAGTGTTTGACTCATTCGGAAGTACTTCGCACGTCTGCTGGCGCGGTTAATTCCAGAACCGTCAAGCATCGAAAACCTGTATCAAATGCTGTTAATAACTAAATCATTGATAATAACCAGAAGTAAACGCACTGGGTTACTTGCTACTGCCATTATTACACGCAACGAATCTTGCGCGTTTATAATTTGCATAATGTTAATTTCCGTTCAGGGTGCTAGATCGTGTCTTCTGTGTTTTTAAGTGCAGAAACGTAACCGGCCTCTGGGATTCTTCTCAAATAAATATTGGACTTAAACACGGGTGTGTAATTATGGCAATACCTCGGAATAATGTCCTGCGAGGTGCGAATGTGCGTATTTTGCGGTAATGTAATTATACGCATAGACCTAAGTCCGCCTATGTTGTTAGAAAATAATTTAAGTGTATGTTTTATCACACTTATTGGTTTAAAAGAAAGTAAAAAAAAATAGCACTAGGCAGGATCACGGTTTGAACGATTCATAGTTATTGGTACATGTATAATTGTAGTGGCGCTGCAACTTGGTGGTTAACGTGCTTGCCTACCATTCCCGAGGTCCTGGGTTCAATTCTGGTCAAGCGCTAGGATTATTCTCACGATAACAACGCCATCATGCCTAAGCCTCGTAATGAGTCTTATAAGCATGATATAGATTATCCATCCTGTAATAGGCGTTTATTGCTGTTATATAGTTATATATAATCTTTATATTGTTGCAGTTACGTCCATGATCTAGGTGACATTTTTTCTCGTGTTAATGGTATTTAAAACTAATACACTAATACTTGATTTTGTGGACAATGGATGAGTTCAGCAGGTAATGTAACTTACTATGTTGGTAGTACTGGTACTGTACTCGCTTTTAAGGATCGCATATTTTTAAACGGAGCTCTTATGCAAATTAGTTAAAATTTAGAGCATTTAGAGATTGATAAAAATGTCTAACGAAAGTGGAATCAGAGAGCCAGCTCTCATCTCGAATGAACTTGAGTTAGTATTGCATTGGATGTAAATAGATAGGTTTGAAAGCTCAACACGGAATAGGCATGCTAAGCCAAGAAGTATACGTTTGTCTAGGGTTAAAGATATATTGTCACCTGAAAATGACCAAAAAATCATCAACATTAATTTTGAAATTAACTTGATCATATC
>JAOTQE010057841.1:1354-19349 GCA_025631205.1 Nesometra sesokonis | reverse complement strand
GAAACGGATCCGTCTGCAGATGAGGGCTTAATCCTAGTGGCTATTTGATTTATTTTTCCGATCTATGCCCCTGGACAACCCATTGTGTTTTATTTTTTGGAGAGTCAAGCTTATCTATGTTCACATGATGATGAAAATGGTCTGGTTTATCGTGACATTGAGTTTTCTGGAGAGTTGGTTTCGGGGGAGTTGACTGTATACAAGTAGTAAAGCAATGAAATGACATCTCAACAAGAAGTTTAATATTCATTAATAAAAAACGTTTTTAAATAATTTTAATACAGAATTAAGTTTAAACAAATTTACATTGCACTGAAACCAAGTTTAATGTTGAAAGTGGTCCTATCGGAAATTAAGTGATTTAATAATAATTTTATATAAAATAAATATTGTTACTTAAACTTTTAATTATAGTATATAGCATACTTTTTATTACAGCAAACTATAATGTTATTAATCTCTTATGTTTATGAGTGAAATGGGAATAAATTAAAAAACAACATTATGTAATTGCCAATTCACAAATGTTTGATCTGATCAATATGGGTAGATATTAAGTAAAAACGGCAGTCATCTTCAAGGACTATAAAACATTACAAATATGACACTGTAGCAGACGTACATTATTTATCGATTACCAGCAATTTTGTGTTTGCACAGCTTTTTTCCTAATATTGCAGGCCTATGCCTGCCAACTTTTTTTGGCTCCAATGTGCGAGACAAATTTCAGCCCCATTACTAGGCCACACCTCCAATTTCGATCTGGCAAGCAAAAAAAAAGGTCATCTGGCTGTTTTTGACCAGAATAATGCTGTTTTGGGGTCCGTTTTTCCCAGAGTTTGCTCTATATTGCCTCATGCGTGAGGAAATGTATTGAAACGACTGTTTATGAGTGAAAATTCTGATAATGCGCGAGAAAAATTATTTATTTGCGAGACATCAAAAATAGGCTCCAATGTGTGAGATTCATGCATAATGCGTGAGACTTGGCAGGTATACAGGCCATGTGTAGCAACAGCTAATGTCATAAAATATGCTTCCTTTTGGGGTTTTTTTGGGGGAAAGAAACATTTTTACACATTTGAAGTATGTTGATTTTAAAAATAAATTTCAGTTTTGTAGTTTTCCAAATTGACAGCCTTTTTATGTTATAGGCCTAATGACATCCTGCTAATATTAAGTAAAACGGCAGCCATCTTGAAATCCAATATGATCGCTAACCGACACTTTTTAAAATTTTAAGATTTGGATGGAATGACAATGAAAATACATTAAATTATGAAAAAAGATGCTTTGTGTCTGAAGTTACAGGATGTTGTAGTTATAAGAATTGTGGCCATTTGGAGATCCAAATTTATTTTAAAAATCAGTGTGCTTCAAATAATATTAAAAATATGAAGTTTAAACTTTCTCCAAAAAAAACACCAATGAAAATACATTTTTAACCAGACTATTTTAAAATTTGATATTTGGTAACTGAGAACCTGATAATTGTGCCTCATCAATTACTGGTGAGCCTGATAGATTTGTATAATTTTTTGCACTGAATGGATTAGTTTGGGGTCACAATTCGTTTTGTGCAGTACAAGAAAAATCATTTTCTAGGCCCAGCAAATCACTGTCATTAATTAATGATGGGCTAGAATAACCTGTATTGTTTCTTAAGCCCAAATCATTGTCACTAATAGACGCATTTACCTCCTCCAGAGCTGAATATGATGGACTAGAATAAACTCCATTGTTTATTGGAGTGCTCTTTTCTAGGCCTAGCAAATCAGTGTCACTGACAGATGCATCTACCTCATCCAGAGGTGAATATGATGGACTAGAATACCCTTTATTGTTCGTTGGAGTGCTCTTTTCTAGGCCTAGCAAATCACTGTCACTAATAGATGCATCTACCTCCTCTAAAGGTGAATAAGATGGACTTAAATATCCAGTGTTTTCCATTGGTGTGCTCTGTTCTTCATTCAATTTATTAATTCCAATATTAGCTGCTACTACTTCATTAAGGGGTGAAGACGACGGAGTGCTTTTTTTCCTGTGTGATTCTTTTGATTCACTAAGGGGTAAATTAGGCTGGCTTGTATAACATTTACTGTTTATTGCCGTACCTTCTAGGCTTGATAACATTTCACTACGTGATGTGTCTACCTCTTTCAATGGTGAATATGCTGGGTTTACATGACCTTTATTGTTCCTTGTGCTTTGTCCTAAGCATAATGTATCATTTTCACAACCAGATGATTTTATCTCTTCCAAGGGTGAATAAGATGGGTTTGTGTAACCTTCATTGATTGGAGTGCCTTGTTCTAGGCCTATGACATCATTTTTGGGTGCCTTTATCTCTTCTATAGGTGAATATGATAGGCTTGTGTAACCTTCATTGTTCATTGGGGTGCCTTGTTCTATGCCTATGGTATCATTTTTGGATGTTGTTATATCCTCCAAGGGTGAATATGCTGGGCTTCCTTGTGAATCAACTGGAATTCTAGATTCATTGGTATGCAATGTAGTAGGTTGATTACATTGGACTCCAGGATCATTGACTACTGTAAAAAATTAAAAAAATTAGAATTTAGCTCTTTTATACTGTTTCTAGCAAGGTTGTACACAAGGTACATTCCCAAACGATCCCGTAAAGAATCGAGTGGTAATGGGTCTGGACAATTATGTTCATAATCTCGACAAGACCTATTTAATCATAAAAGTACTGATAAAGAAAGCCTATCCTATGATGACAGTAGAATTGTCCCAGGACCACACTGAACTTTGCCTTGAGTGATAGGAGAGTATAGTTTGAAAGATGTTAAAGATAGTTTATTCAATGTGCATTAAAAGATTATATGTGCTGTAACAATTTGTTTGAAAAAAAAAAATTTAATGGATATTAAATTTGTTAGTAAATATTTAATCTTAAAACAAAATTCAAAAGATAGAAAAAAGTAAAGAAAAGAAATATGGAACGGTAATCTAGAAAATACAGTAATTAAAAATCATTGTAAAATAATAATACAAAAATTATGGGGTTTATCATCAGGGGTCAAGACGTGTGCCTATCACGTTTCAAGTTCGACTTCATATTTTCTTTTCTGATTACATAATTGATTATTGAAGTAATGAATCATTCTTCAAATCAGTTCATCATTACAGTTATCGTGCTCTTTCATAGTTTTGTTATTAGGATTGAAATTGACTGCTTCATGATATGTCCATTACCTTCTGTGACATCAATAACCTCCACTGGTGTACTACACCCCTTAATCATTTTCTCATCAACATGTGCTTTCTTAGATTCTGTATTTGTAGCATCAGTATTTGTATCCTTCCATTTCTTAATAAACCTTTTGGCAGACTGGATCCCTCTAGGATGTTCTAAATAAAAAAAGGAAAATTAGAAAGTTTATTAAAACCAAACTACCACTTTTATGAAGTTACTCCAAACTTAAAAAAAAAGTTTATGTTTTGTAAAAAAAAAATCACATAAAGTCACATGCATGGAGTGCCATAAATAAATTACACCATCAATCAAACTGTGGTTGTATACACACTATACCATTAAAATAAAATATACTGTTAAATCACTGTTAAAAGAAAACAATGGGTAGTTACCTTTACAAAGGTCAATGACCTGTCCCCATAACTGGTTTTGTGATAGAATCCCAAGATGTCCAATAATAAAGAGGTGGAATTTACTTCTGGTCAATGCTACATTGGTCCTCCTGTAAAAAAATATATAGACACAGCAAATGTCAACAATAAAAGAGGAGAAATTTAATCCAGGTCAATGCTACATTGGTCATGTAAAATATACAGATATACTGTACAAATGAATCAGCTGAAGACAAGAGGTAGGCAGAATAAAATAAAATTGGTTAACTTAGCATATTTTAACTAGTTCTTACTCAATATCTCTGGATCTCCTCTGTGATGAAAGGTGCCTTAATTAATGATTAATTAATGCACCATTCTACACAGAGGTGATGTAGAGATATTGACTAAAGCCCGGTTTCCATAAAAATCACTCACTGTCGCTTCAGCGTTTTTAGCATGATCGCTACGCTGATTTTTGTCCTCGATGCAATCGGCATGGCTTTCCCGACGAATTGGGAAGGTTCAACCAAGTTCAACGTCCACGATAGATCGGAGAAAAATTGTAACTATTGACCAATTACGACCATCAGATGTAGTATGTCATAAATGATTAGGAGTTAAAAACATCGCGATGGCATCGACCAACTTTGATGTTGCATTTATGAATCTAAATAAAAAATTCAATAATTGTTTATTGATAATTAGAATTTAAAGATGCCAGAGTAAAGAGTAATGCAAAGAATGCACAGGTATTCAAATAACATTTCCAAGGTAGGCCTAAACCCTCAGAGACCTAGCCGAGGCCTAGCTAGTCCTAGGTTGGAGGCCTTTTTTGGCGGTAGGCCTAAGCCTAGCTATGATACTGTATCATCAATTTTCTCTTCGTCTGTTTATTTATAAATACAATTTTACCACGTTCAATACACTTGAACACTCATGTATGTTGGTCTATTATTAAAACAATACTAATTGTTATAAAATTACCAAAATGCTACCGGTACTAGGCCTAGGCATACTACCTACGCCTATATTGGGTGGAACATGCACACTAGCTACATGATCAACACAAGCATTTCCAAAAAATATCTACTGAAAGTCGGAGACAGTTGTCGGGGCATACGGTAGCGATTTTATGGAAACCGAGCTTAAGAACTAGTTAGATAAAATATGCTAAATGAAAAAAAGAAAGTGTATATTCTGCCCACCTCTTGTTGCCAGCTGATTGTTTCATACACTAGTTTTTACTTACTTGTAAGAGTCTATGAAGCCAACATAATCTGTTCTAACACAAGATAATAAAATCACATTCTTCTCTCCTCCCTGAAAAGCATCGACTGTTGAAATCTGAATGCAGCGGACATCATGCGGCTTCAAATTACTAAAATATAAATACATTTACACTGATATAAACCATTTTTAAAAAATAAATTTATTGGTTGCTAAAACAATCCAAAATAGGCTGTTCTACATTCTTCTCTCCTCCCTGAAAAGCATCGACTGCTAAAATCTGAATGCAGCGGATGTCATGTGGCTTCAATTTACTAAATATAAATACATTTTATACACTGATATAAACAAGAATTTTTGTTACAAATAAATGGTTTTCTAAAACAAACAGGCTGACATTCTTCTCTCCTCCCTGAAAACCATCAACTGTTAAAATCAGAATGCAGCGCATATACAGTATATGGCGCTTCAAGTAAACATATATTGCGCTGCGCCCCTAGTATTTAGCCATAAGGTAAAGGTATTGGTTATATACAATACTGTGGCAAGGCACTGTAACTTACTGATTACCATACTTGCCTTCAAATTTCAAGATCAGTGGCCGCTTTCGGTCAGTACTCACATGGCCGTCTTCGGTTATTTTTCCCAACTTAAGAGCACCACTACAAAAGCCTCATCAAGAAATCATGACATACAGTCACATGATTCTGTGTGTTTGCTATTAGATGCGACACAAATTTAAACTAGAAAATCTTAACCATACATTACATACTGTACGTTTCAGAATATACATACGTTTCATTTTTTAAGAATTCTGCAATCATAAAGGCCTGGGATCTGTACAATGTTATAACTCCTATATCACTAGCATCTACTCCATGCTGAAGTATAACTTGTAACATTGCAGCAACAAACTTCACCTCATGGAGGTTGTAATAGCTACCATTTGCACTACATTGCTCCTGGCCATCGTGTACATTGAAGAAGCATAAGGTTGGGAGGTCTTCCTGAAATAGTGAACAATTTTAGATATGTAATGTAGACTAATTTATATAGCGTCTTACACAAGAATTCCAAGGCATCTGCGAAAATTTCCACTCAGATACCTTGAAAACACATCTTGCTTGAGAATTGGAGGGAGAAGGAACCTAAAGCCATAAAAACACCACCAAATTTGGCATCGCCCCTTTGGCATTGGGCTCCCTCTATCCAGCTCTCTTTGATCCGCTGAAATTTTGTGCAAAACAAGGTGTTTAACATGTTTGATATTTAACAGCTACTCACGCTGAAGATGCACTGTGTGGTGAACATGAGTTTTATCCTTACACTTTGCAATGTGCTATGCATGAATTGTTTAACAGGTCAATGTCGCTAAGTGTTTACGCATGTTAATTTACAACATTGTGTCTACGCATGCATCTACTGGCTTGTACTTGTGCTATTTGTCTGAACACAACAGGGAACTTGTTTGGAGTACATTGGAGAAACCCCTACTTGTCTCAAAAGATATTTTTTTAGTGTACATAAGTGTCTACAATAATAAAAAAATAATTAATAATTTATATAGCGCCAATTCATGGAACCGAATAAAATGTATGCCAAGAAATGGAAAACTTACTATGAGTTGCTGTCTTTGCTCTGTGGTGACCCCATCAACCAGTTGGTTATCGTAGAAGAGGTGATTAGAGAGGGCGCTAATGTTGGGATGACATCTATACTGGGTACGTAGCATAACTGCTTCTATGCCCTGAAAAAATATAACATGATAAATTTGTGTGAGAAAATTAAGAAAATATATTATCTGAAGGTATAAATATAAATTATTAAAAATAGAAAAATATTTTCTGCAAGAATGTTTGGTTCCAACATGAATTCTAAAAGTAACTTTACAAAAAAATAGAAGGTAAATTTTATATGCAATCTTGGAATGCAGGAAATAAACAATATTCCCAAAGGACTGAACCCAAATTTTTAAACAAATGCATTTTTTTCTAACAAACCTGAATACCATCATCATTATCATCAGTCCTAATGTTGAATTGTGAGTATAAACACCTCACGTTTGATGAGGTTGGGTGCATTTTAAATGAGGAATGCAGAATGGCTGCCGCTGTTGACTGTTTTTCTGTTAGCTCCGGCATAAGTTACAGTATTGCAATTTTACATATAGTACAATGCTTCTACATACATAATTTTTAACTTCCACATTCAACATCACATTGTTGCATTTCATTGTTTTACCATAGAGTTTCAACAAGGAAAAAAGGCTTAAGAAGCACTTTCAACTTAATATTCAGCATATCAACACTGTATCAATCTTGCCATGACCACAAGCCTGTCAAAGAGTGTCTGTGTCTGTCAAATCCATGCATAGTGTTCATCTCTGATCCTTGTATGGTAGGTGGAAGCTGTTTGAGATCACCAACCAGAATGTTTGATTACAGCATAAGTTATTGCTATTTGACACTAATTCAATGCTTTAACACACACAAACAAATGATTTTAACTTCAACCTTCAACATCACATTGCTGCATTTTATTGATGTACCATAGAGGATCAACAGGGAAAACAAGTCTTAAGAAGTGTTCTCTGCCAAATGATCTTCAATCAATATAATGGTATCTTACCATGATCACAAGCCTGTCAAAGAGTGTCTGCTCAAGCCCATGCATAGTGTCCGTCTCTGATCCTTGAATGGTAGGTGGAAGCTGTTTGGGATCACCAACCAGAACAAGCTTTTCACAGTGGAACTTTGCAATTGGTAGCAAAGACATTGGCTCTGTCATTTGACTGCATTCATCCAATAAAACAACCTTTGCAAAACAAATGGGGCATCAGTGAATCTTTCCAGTGCTCAAGCTTGGTGAAAAAACGCATGTAGGCAATAAATTTAATGATAATTTGTGTCCGCTATAATCAGTCTAATCAGTCTTCACCTGGGATCTGCTGTTAATTGAGAATTCATTGATTTGTAAATTTATACTTGAGACACAAAAAATTTGATTGATTTACTCATAATAAAAACAAAACACAATAAATAAATTGCTTCCAGGTGAAGTATAATGTCTCAATAAGGTAGGCTTAATTTACACCAGAAATTTTATCACCAACGTTTATTCCAAAGACACTAGTAATTTTAAAGATCCATTAACTTAAGGAAAGTATAATAAATGCTCCAGGCATTGACATTGGATCCAAAAATTAACCTCAAGAATTTAACAACAGACATACATATGGGCCAGGTGTAAAATTAAGAGGCTATGGAAGACACAAAATGGCCAATTAACCTTTTTGGTGCTTGTCAAAAAAAAACCCACAAACCATACCAACACAGCTTCAGGAAATGGGGTCTCCTCCCCTTTCGCTGGATCCACCGTGGAGATGCATGCCATCATGTTAGGATTGAATATTTTGAAATAAATGTCATCACCATCATTACACTCACATTAAATTTGTGAAATTGTATTTGCATAAATTTCTTCATAGGATAACTATTTTTTTCAGAACTTACAGGAAATTGAAGCTTATCAATACAGGGAAAGGCACAAGCAGCGCATGTTACAGCAACAACCTTGACCTGAGCTAGTAGAGCTTTGTTATGTCCAAGGCGCTGCCTCTCAAGACTCCTCTTAATTAGCTGCTTCTCAGATGGTGTAATGTCAGTCTTCAGCATCTCTTGCAGTTCCTTGATGTCATCATTTTGTTTATCAGATGCATGAACACTGCAAAAAATGAAATAAATAATGATGTTGATATGGGATTTTTACATGGATATATTATTTATGGCTAGATGGTTAACTTCCACAGAATACATAGACCATGGTGCAGTTCCATGTAGCGCCTACTATCCGGAAACCAACCAATCAAATCGTGTTACATTCTAACCCTGCTATATCGAAATTGCACATACACAATCTTTCATAGAAGTTTCAAATTTATCAATCAATGAAAGTAAATTTAATCCAAATCTAAAGACATTGACAACATAAAATATATGTAAAGAATTTGTATGACAAAAGAATGTCAAATATACAATAATTATAAAACAGTTATGATTATTTAACTTACATGTTTATGACTGAGGCTGACGAAATCAAAACAGTAGGCGCCTACATGGGACTGCCATTTTACAGTGTTAAGATCACCCATCTAGCCATAAATAATATACCTATATATATGGATTTTTATCGACTAGAGGGCACTCTGAAAGTGCATACTGTACCTCTTCCCACACCATATATCTTTGCTGTTTAAATACCCTCATTGTAATAAGAAATTTATAAATATTGGCCTTGAAATTGATCTTCCAAAATCAAATTACCTGTATGGTAGAACTGGCTTGCTTATTTTCCGAAGACTTCCGACACGAATAAAATCCTCAAATCCAAGATCTAATAACCTAGGTGAAAAAAAAGTTATTTTTACAAAGCTGAATGCTTATATATGCATACACCACATTCAAGGCCTCTGACTGGTTAAAAAACAGATAATCTTAACCTTCTTCATTAACAGACTTAAGAATAACGGAGTTCTCAAATTCATCAGAGGAAAAAAGTACAAAAAAGTACTATAGTGTAATGATAGTACTTTTGTCCTATCAATGATAATAATTTTTATTTTACATATAGCAAAGTATAATGTCTACCATCACATTGTTTTTTGTATCTGCATCCTCTACCGTGAGTACCTTTGGACCATGACCACTGCACATGGTTTAGTGAGGAGGATGGGGCTTGGGATAAACAGATGAGGATTAACAATAAAAGTGTTACTAATGGAGAAGAATAAACATGTTTTGCTTAATTCAGTATTCTGTAACTAATATAAATTTTAAAGAATATAACAGACGAACCCAAGTAATATTCTGTCAACGGCAACATTTGTCGTGGATGAGATAAGAAGTTTCCAATGGCCATCATCAGCTGTGTCCAATTGCTCAGATTTAGCAAATAATTGCACAAGAAACAGCACAACTACTGATAATAAGAAACTTTTGCCAGCTCCAAACACACCTGGAAAACAAACAATAATTGGATAGTGAATACAGAAGACTGAAGAAGACAGAAAATACAAAACTACTGCTTCATCAACCGAAATCTTTTACTTTGTTTGGTGACCAAGCTTTTTCGACTGCTGCTCCACGTCTGTGGAATGTCATTCCTGAAAATATCAAGTGTTGCCATACAATCAACTCTTTTAAAAAATGTTTAAAGTCATATCTTTTTGCTAAGGCATACAACTTGATTAAATTTGTAGAAACTAAAATAATTAACTCGTTTCTGCTACATATAGCACCTTAAGCACTTTTGTGGTATGTGTGCTCTATAGATCTTACTATCATTATTATATTATTAGAAGAATGTCTTAAGTCATATTAGATACAGTTTGTGGATTATTATGAGAAACATACTGTATTATTTCTGTAAAATTCCTGGCAAAACACCTTTCAAATTTTCACGCTTGTGGCAAAGGTTCATGGTTTCAAATTTTGCAAGGAAAAAATTACCCCATTTTTGTTCAATTTCGGTCTCTTTTATATTGTAATTTGTTTTCTATCATGTAATGTTAAAAAAGGGCACACTCCTAAACCCCTCTACAAGTGATAATGGTTTTAAATTTCACAAGCACAAAAAACAAAAAAATAAAGAAATAAAAATGATTATTTCCATGTTTTTTGTCTCTTTTGTCATAATTAATTTGATTAATGTAATTTATAATTAACTTTACGTTTATGTAAAGGCTAGTGAGGATGGGGCATGTACTTGTTGGTCAGTTAAAAATAATGACATTACAATCAACATTCCAAAATCAGACTATCCATTTTTTCAGTTTTAGAAAGTGTCAAGTTTACCTATTATTGCTTTTGGGACTTCAAAAAGTAGCATATAGTTTACGTCACAACTAAGCGGCATGAGAGGTGATAAGCAATATGAAAAAACATTGAAAGTGAGAAATAACAAAGAGATGCAAACAAATATTGTTCAAATTTTGTCGTGCCTTTGAATGACCTTTTGTTCTCCGCTTCACAAAAGGTGTCATGTGATACTGAAAACTGAGTTATTGCTTTAAAACGTTTAGATAGAAAATGACAAGTTTTTAACAACCCTCAGTCCTAGTAGTATAGGTTTACATGTATGTTAATTAAACTAAATACATTTGTAGGAATTGTGATTAATTGATTGCACACTGGAGAGCATTGGCATTGAATGGCTGCTCACCGTAAAGTCCATGTGGACATAGAACTATGGTATAGGCTAGGCCTCCTTAAACACTTGTGACAGCAGTGTCGATCAAGATTACAAAAAATAGGGCAAAACAATCAGCGTTAAGAATTAATTAGAATTAAAAAGCATTTTGAACCCCAAAATAGGCCTAGGCCAGTCTACGAAAATAGAGAGACAGGCCTAGGCTAAAAATACATCGTCATCACATGCAGTGTGGAGCAATGTGCGGGCTCTTATGTCACATCATTTTTGTGTGTCGTCATTTCCTGTTGCATCACTTTGCCACATTGATGAGAGCGGGCCTTTAGCATGTAATTTTGTTTTCTTGTGGTTGGATTTAGGAGAGTTCAATATACCACATACTATACATACAAAATTAGGTACCATGTATAAGAGTAATAGGAGGTCCTCTTCTATTGGGGTCAAACATTGATGCTACTTGCAGCAGGGCTTCTCCTTGATCTTCATTTAAATAATAGGTTGTTATCAACTCATTAGCAAAACTTTCCTGTCATCATACAAAATAAAATAGAAATTCATCAATGCTATTTAATTCTTACACAATTGAACATACTAGACTCCCAAAACAGATCCCATTCTCACAGCTTAGAGATGGTTGTAGAGGGAGGGGCAGACCCAAACTTCGGTTCAAGGACACAAAGTGGAACCTGAAAGACTTGTCTATTCCAACAGAAGAATGGTACAAGCTGACTGAAGATAGAGTTAAATTGAGGGCGTTGATTCATAGGAAATCAGTCGTAGTCGAAGACGACGGACTGGTTCAGTAAGGGACCAGAAAGGGTATGTAAATCCAAGGGTTTGTAAAATTGAGTTAGGTTCTTTTTATGTTTAGTTTCTTACTTATTGCTTCCTTTATACTACTACACTTTGTTTAGAAGATTTTCAATATTATTAAGTCTATATACTGGTTAATTTTAACACATATTTTACAACATTTCCTGTTAAAATCAATGTTCAAAGTGCATATACTGTATTACAATTTTAGCTGATTTTAGGCGTATGTGAAATTGAGGGTTCATAAAATTGAGGTTCCACTGTATAGCAAATTTTAATGTTATTGCCAAGATCCGTAAAACTTTTTATACAACACTTGAGTATATTCCAATTATTTGATTGGTTGTTTATAGGTCACATGGCATTGTATCAAAATGTACTATTGCACAACAAAGTTACTAATGCACAATAGCGAAGTACTATTCAATGGATTTTGAGTAAGAAAGTGTGTTGCGTGGCATGTGGCTATACTCAACAAGATTGGCATGCAATAAGCAGCTATCACCGAGTATATCACAATGGAACAAATCAAACAAACCCTGCAGTTGGGTGGGCTCATTACTAGTTTCCTCAAGTCAGGACCTAGCTTAGTTAAAGGATATTAGCAGTGTTCTCCCCAGAAATGTCAGTTTCAAATGGGGGCCATGGAATGAGGGCCACCCCCAACCAACAAAATTACTCGTGCCTTCACCCCCGTCTCCTACAAAAATATCATCCTAAAATCAACTCCACTGATTAAAAAGCATTTGATGGACAGAATAGTTTATTTTATTGACTAACATTTAAAGAATCACACAAGGGTATCAAGCGTCACTGCCACCTTGGAAAGCGTCATGGTGACCTTGCAAAGCGTTATGGTGACCTTGCAATCATCACAGGGGGATGTCCAATGTATCATAGTATTGTGACGCTTCAAGGCCCTGGGGAGAACACTGCAGTAGGGTAGCCTAGGCTAGGCCTAGTAGATGAAATGCAGAATATAAATAACAGATCACAAACACAGTAAGTGTTGTATAAAATAATCAATATGTTTTTGTATGATGGAATATAATTTTTAATTTATGAAAGATGTTGTTTTATTCAACTCGGTTACACCTAGAAATGAACATCCCATCTTTTGCCTCGTTAAATATTCTGTACCACCATACTCAAAGCTACTGATTAACTGTATAACTGTATTACTCCCAGTTGAAACAAATGCCTATGGAACATATTCTATTCCATAATTGTTCATCATTCAGCATATATGGCGTACGTACCCACATATACTCCTGGGTAGAGAAAGGCAATATGGATAAGATGTCATGCCCAAGAGCACAATCCATCAACCAAGATGAGCTTCAAATTGCAGTGCTTGTGATTTGTAATCTAAACCGCAAATACTGCTTTCAATTAATAACGTTTATGCAGGGCCATAGACAGAGTTAAAAAACAGACGAGGCTAAGTCTGGGGGTCACGTAGGATTCCAGGGACTGGAACCCTCTGTTGGAGGTCAGAGGGTGAGTCCCCTTAAAAAAGCCACATTTTAAAAATTTTAGACGAGGCGATGCACTGTTATGGTAGTGTTCTCGGTCTACGTTAAAATGCAATAAAATAATTTTGTTCATGAATATAGTTACAAAATCCAATAGTTGGCAGTTGAAATTCAATGACATTAAGATATTTAAATACTATTTTTAGGTTAAAAAATACTTCTAAGGTTTATATATTGAAATTAAGCTGGTGTGATGACTTTAAATTAAGTTTTAAGTGGGTGAAAACAATCAATTGGAAGTGGGTGGCCCTCATAATATGGTAGTGTTTCCGGCCTACGTTAAAATGCAATAATTAATTTTGTTCATAAATATAGTTACAAAATCCAATAGTTGGTAGCTGAAATTTAATGGCATTAAGATATCCAAATACAGTTTTTAGGTTAAAAAAACTTCTAAGATAGGTTGTTTATTGAAATTAAGTTGGTTTGGTGATTTAAGAATTAAGTGGGTGAAAAACTGGAGTGGGTGGTCCTCATAATATTTAATTTACTTGCTTGAGAAGCTCATAAATTAAAAAATGTTGACAATTGTTTTTATAGTATGCTTTATGGTCCCTTGATAAGCTTGACATTGAAAAAACGGTACAAAATATACATACAAATTACGATAAATGTACTTACAATTTCTTCAGATGTGCAAAGCATCCGATTTGTCTGAAGTACATTACAAATTGGACTTTTGAATGCTTTACTAGACATCTGTCTGTTGTTATCTGGATTATATGAACTAGATGAAAAACTAAAACACATTGGAAATCACAGACGTTACTAGTATCTTTCGGTGAAACATTTATATATCTATACACGTATAGAAAACCCTCATGAAATAATGTTGAAATAATTAAGTTATATCAAATGGACGAGTCATTGAAATTATCAGTTACAATAAATAACTGCATTCAATTTTATATATAGATTTTTTATACCTTGTTTCACAAAATTCGACACCAAAAATTGTAAATGCTCCAAACATAATTCTAAAAAAAAACTATACATAAATATTAATTTTTATGCCAATCTACAATACATGAATATTTTGTTATTACTCCTTATATTTATTCTTTTTACTAAAAGAAAATAAATAATTATTTTATCCTCCAATTTGTGCTTTGTAAATACAATGTGTTAACTGAAAATGAAAGAAATAACTAAAACATCTCGTCTTACCTGTCCATGATGTATGGTAAGACAGGAACTGTATTCAGCATAACATGATCATCAATATTGCGAAGCTGAGCAAGTTCACTACTTGCATTCACTAGTAATATACCATGCACTGTTGAATCTGTGTACAAACAAACAACATATGATTTGTTGATAAGAGGCCGATAGCATTCTATGGATGATTTCACACACTTTCCACATAAGGTCTGACCCCCTAGAAGCTGATTTATCACTATGATGGCATCAACTTGTGGGGTCGAACTTTATGCAGAAAAAAAGAGGGGGGGGGGGCGTCATCCGTAGTGGGCTCTCAGCATACATGAAATGAAGACCAAATGAGAGTATGCCTGCCTAGGGCAAATGTGAGATTTGGCAGTTGGGGTGAGTGAGAGGCCAAGTTAACTCAGTCCCACCATGGTTGGGGTTGAGGTGTAAGGTGTAAATATTTGAAATAACATGCCCTCCAAATACCTGGAAATTGAACAACACTTTTGTTAAAATCTTACGGCTATTTTTCTCTTAATATAATTTAACATCTGTACCTTTCTGCATCCCCCAGTGAGTCGTATGGTCGATCAGTTAAGGCAGGGGAACTGTGAGCCATAGCAATAACAAAAGCATGGGTCGAGACCCACTTAATGCACCATGGTTCCACCCTCTTCTTTCGGAAAGTAATACAGAAATCATAAGACAATAATTGATCACCCACCCCCCCCCCCACCCACCCGAAAAAAAAAACAAACTTTGACTCCCTACCTGCCCCCCACCCCCCCTTTTCCAAGAGTCTGCATCTGTCCTGCTGGTGATAATGCTAACGTCAACAACATTGATGCAGTCATGATAACCCTTACCCAATCCTTGCTATTGCCATTTGAATAGCCATGATAACAATAAATATAAAGTAATAATAAAATATTAACCTGATGACCAGTTAGAAGGTGAATAGCCAGCTATTGGTTCAATCTCTATCTCCATGTTAGATGATGGGCCATGATAGACACTCTTGGCTATGAAGCTTGATGAAAGATTAAACTGTAAACTACTGCTAATCACCCACAAATCATCTAAAACCAATCAAATTAAACATTGACATTACAGCAGTTTTTATAGTATTCATTTTAACATGGCTAAGAATAAGACTAATCTAATTTAATTCATTCAGCAGGGTTAATATTTTGGCAAGAATCCAAAAATCCATTCCCGCAAGGATTCGCCTAAAATTAGGCGAGGAGAATAATAATTGTCGAATTCCCACAAAATTTGCCTCAAAACATAAATTTATCCATATTTTTTTGATTATTTTCATAGAAGATTCTGTACATGCAGAAGAAATATACAAGTGAACAACCGTCAACAAAAACATCGGACTCCGATTCTCGCAAATTTTGTGCGAATCTACTGTAAACAGATTTCAGTGAATTTGGATAAAATTTTAACCCTGATTCAGATTAAAACTATGTAAATCCCACTCTTAACTGAAGTTTTATAATGAACCTTGGGGGTTGGGGTGGGCTGGGTGCAGCTGTTCACACCTCCATCTTATATTAAAGAAGTAGCTAGTACAGCTGTTGTGGTTAGGACTTCAATCATGTCCTCAGGAGTTTGAAAGTCATGCTGTTTGTTTGTGTTCTTGGGCAAAACACTTTAATCTCGTTGCCTCTCTCTACCCATGAGTATAATTGGGTACATGGCAGATGGTACAAATTTCATATCTGAATAAACAAAATACTAAACTGTAGATATACAAAAATAGAATTAATAGATGGAATCTATGGTAATGCTCAGATGAAATGCTAGAAGACCTCTGTGGCCCTATACGTGGCTAAAGACAATCTTTACAATTTTGGTCGGTCAGTCAAAAAATCTTTTTTTTCTTAGTAGGTACCTCTTGTATTTACAATCATTCATAATTTCCTATATACTACAATTTTCTGTTTTATGTTATATATTTAGCCAAAAAAATTGAGAAAAGTGATTACTAAAAAAATGTTTAAAAAGCCTGACCCCGACTTCAAAATTTTGGGTCGGGCATAGGTAACATAAATTTTTTAGCCCTTATATCCATAGTTGCTGCTGCCGCCGTCATTGTCGCCGACACCACTGATGTCGTCAGCATCATCATTATCATGGATCTGTCCTTCATGATTCACATCTTATAGATTAACATACATTTTTTTTTTGGAAAAGAATTTTTTATCTTTTATTAAAGTATTTTATGAGCTGTAACTACAATTTTGTCCCTACTATTTAATAATGTTACAAAATTAAATGAAATTTACAAAAAGATAGTAACCTTTGGCATAAGCAGATGAGACATCCTTGTGGAGTAGTTTCAGGAACAGCTTCTTTTTGATGTTTTCTTCCATGTTTTTCCTGTATTTTCGTATCCAAGACTTTAAGTAGAAAATAATAGAAACATAATATCAACTTTATATTTTTGCAAAATTTGTGAACGATCGTAATGAAAGATGGCACTGAGTGTTGACTTTTAGCCTTCCGGCTTTTAATTAAAATATGCTAAGAACAAACAATGAATTCAATGCATTTTTTTTTTCATTTTGTTAAATTTAATTATTTTATTTAATTGTGTAATTAACTGATTTTATTACAGTATTAATATTAGTTGCATAAATGTCCACAACGATCAAGAGAGAATGGTACAGGGCCTGGCATTCCAAATCCACAAAATCCACTTGTAGAAGTATGGATAAGGAAAATTTGTTTCATGGTGAAAATAGTGGCCAAAGAGTTAAGCCTAATTAATTGCTACCAAAGCCTGAATGATCTAAAAAAAAGTACAAAAATATACCAAAAATGCCTAACTAAACCTATCCAATGTTTGTGCTGACATGCATGCAACTAAGCATGGGATTCAAATCTGGAATCTTGAATAATCTGGTTTGCAATTCTAATAAATTTATCAAGATTTTGAGCAAACTTACAGCAGTACTCTTACCCTTCAAAAACAATCAATTCATAAACTTGAATTAAAAAGTGACCGCCAATTACAAGGAGTTCTAATTGGGGACACCAAGATGCAAATCAAGTCAAATTACTGTAAAAGGTCTCTTAATTTTTCTGCTTGTCAAAATCCGCCTCCATCCCCCACTGACAATCCTGGATCAGCTGCTAACTTACAGGGAGGTTGGGTTGGTTGGTGCCACTTCCTCTTGTCTTTCTGATCAGTTGACATCCACAGTGCAATGCAAGTCCTTGACTCTTCATAAAATTCCTCATTTCTATTGGTGAGTTCAGTTTTGGAACAAATGATTTTGGTTTGCCTTTCTCTGTTGTTTTGTCTTGTTTATATTGGTCAGCCCATAAGAAAAACTGTCAAAGTAAATCAATTATACAATTTTGTTTGAAATGAATTATATAAAATGAATTATATAAAATGAATTATATAAAATGAATTATATAAAATGAATTATATAAAATGAATTATATAAAATGAA
>JAOTQE010057830.1:0-19351 GCA_025631205.1 Nesometra sesokonis | reverse complement strand
AAAATCACGAAATTTTCCGTCTACATTGGGGTGCGTCTTATACAAAGGTGCGACTTATACACCGAAATATACGGTAATCGATTAAAATTTATCAGTATTTTTATGAGTGTCCTTCAATCTGCCTGGGTTGCAACATATTCTCCCCTCTGTGAAATTTGTTAACGACCACTATCCTAGCATTATACCTCCATGATCCTAGTGACAATTACATCACCATTTCCCATAAATGAAGAGCTCTCAGTTTTGGGACAAGTTGGTTGGATTTGCTCGCTAGTTTGTTTACATTTACAACCCAAAGTTTTATCAGTATTTTCTCGCGATCGCATTCAGAAGGAAAGGAACTTTGTTTTTTACTATCGGCAATAAATCAGCCATTTAATTTGATTAATTTACAGACTTGATAATGAGAATTTATATAAATTTTGGATTTACAGTATATCAATAACCTCCTTACAAAAGTTTCTTATACCCTATTCAGACTACCATTGCAAATATCGCATTGCGATCGGTTGTGATGTAATCGGTGGTAATCCAATTCCCCGATCACAACCAGTCACAAATTTTAAACGCATTCATACACACATTTTACTTTGTAACAGTTCTTCACAGAATGTGTTGGCGTAATTCATTCGGCGATAGAGGGTGTCCTGACCTCAGCAAGTCACAGCCAATCCATTAGAGTTGGTGAACCGGTGGAATTCGTTGCGATCGGATTCCGTGGTAATCGGGAGTAATAAAGAGTGTAACAACCGATTGCAACCAGTAACAATTTGCGATATCGATTACAATCGATTACTATTGGTGAGCATTCACACACGATTTTACTTTGCGATTGGGTGTGATGGTTGTCACAATTGCTACAACCGATCGCAATGCGATGCTAGTTTGAATGGGGTATTAATTGTCATATGGTCTTAAAAAAGGTCAAGTTTACAGTAGTGTGAAAATTGGTTTAGTATAAACCAGGAACCCATGGAGATTGGTAAAGCATTTTGAATGGAAAAGATTTAAGCTAGGGACCATCAAAAGAGGTTTCTTTTCTTAATTTGCATGCAGTGTATTGGATGAGATGTTAAGCTGTTGGTTCCATGTACAACGTCTCATTTGCACATAAAATAACGCACATTTTTCAGAAGAGAGTTGTTGCTGTTGTCTCCCAAAGTACTCCTCAATCACAACCTTAAGTAACTCACTGGTACTGTTTAAATTGTTTATATTCCATGTCATATGCTCAGCAAGGTTTCTCACCCGCAGGATGAGATCTACATCATGCTTTCTAAATTAAGTCTCATTACTGTATGAAGCTGGGAAGTGGTGCTGTTAGGTCGTGGTAAAGAACCTAAACTTATGCAGCCAGCTTTGAACCTGGAACATCAGGATTGGAAGACAAGATAATAACCACCAAGCTACAATGCCACTCCACTTTGGACTTTCCTGGGTTATCAAACAAAAACATTGTGGCCAGAGGTCCGGTAGTGGATGCTATCTCTGCAATAACAAAGTTGAGGTTACGGTTAGCATCTCTATCTAGGGATTCTAACCATTGCGGGATATCCTCCACTACTGGATTTCTAGCCACAGAAACAAAAAAATTCTGGGTGGTCAATTTAGCGATCTGGCCGATTATTATTAATTAATTAAGCTACCACATAGGTTCTAACAGATGTCGCAGTCATGCATGGACCATTGCAAATAGTGATATTAATTAATAACTTGTTTCAACTCAATTATTTAATCATTATAGGAAATTAAGGCTAATATACAGCAAGGCTACCCTTGATATTCTACTCAATTATTAGAAATGAACTGATAATAGTACAGTATTGTTAAAGTGAGGTAACAAGAGATACATGTTCAGTGTTCTCTCGAGTATAGTTTTAACCATCAAATTTACCAGTAAAAATTACAATTTACCAGAAAAAATTTTGATTATTGAAAATTTATTATGATATAATTGTTATTCTCATATTTTTTGCCTTCCTTTACTCTTTAGTATTATAGAGAATACAGGAATGCTCATACAGGCCTATAGCAGGGCTCGAATTTAACCAAGGCACCAAGGCCACTAGCCTCCGGTACCTTCTCATTATTGGCTTCGGTGCCTTTAAAAAATGACTATATTTAAGGCCACTTTGGCCTCGGTTCACCTACTCTCAGTAATACATAAGGATTTAAGGTAAAACAAAAATGGTCTCTGCTAACCTGTTTATGCTAATTGTACCCTTCAATATCTACCAAAAAATGGCCTTGCCCCTGCAAAGCCAAAATTCGAGGGCTGAATACTATAGTTATCTAAATAATTAGGGTAGAGACAAAACCAACCCAAAAGCCATGCTTAATACAAGTCTTGTTTTTTGGACAATTTACCAGTATAAATTTTTCAATTGGCAAAACACTGATGTTGTACAAGACCTATTTACACTATGATGATAACGATCAACAATAAATGGACAAAATGAAGTTGAACATATAAATTAAATGGAATTGGAGAAGTTTTCTTACTAGAATGATTAAATCAATATTTAAATTTTATATTGTGACAAATGTGTTCATTACAAAATGTATAAAAATGACATCATAATTAATAAAATCGTTAAAATCGTTAAACTTCAACAATTGTACCATTTTGATTGATTATGATGTCATTTGATTCGATTTATGAAAATAAAGTTTTACAAAGGAACGCTAATCTGTCATTTTAGTCTAAAAACATCTTAATTTTTTTAAAATTATATTTGGAACATTTTTTTACATGCTTTTTATCATTGATCGTTATCTTCATAGTGTGAACAGGCCTTAAGAATAGAAATGTTATGCAACATCAGTTTGCAATGTAAAAAATAGAAACTAAAAAAATCAAAGAATTAAAAAATTATTCATCCATAAACATCACACAACTAAACCTCAATTTGGCAAGGTCTGAAATACTGCTAAAAAATTATAATAATTTATTTTTTTTCAAATTTAGTGGAATGGAAGAAATTCTACAGAGAAGACTGACGTGACAAATTGAGGGCAAATTGTGGTCATCGATTCAATCTTGAATTTTTTATCCAACATTGCATGACTCGTCACATCATACAGGATAGATGGAAATCTAGGGTGGTGACTGTAATAGAGAGGTCAGAGGATGACAAAGCACAATGTTCCAGTGGAACTGGGAGTTCAATAAAGTAAATTCACTCCAAGCCAATGACTGCTTTCATTACGGGTGGACCTTAAATTTGGTATAAATTGTATCTTCACAATATCAAAGTAGCCATTAATGATGGTCAATAATTTTATGACAGCATGATCATATCTCCAAAACGGGAACACCTATGTGGATATTTCTTTCGGCAAAATATTTAAAAAAGATCTACACCACTGAGAAGTCAGAAAAAATGTGAAAAATATTGTTGACCCTAAAACAAGATTGCAAAATGAAACTACAAATTCTACGCCCTGATGAAGTAAATTTGATCCATGCCGAGCGAACTGTGTGACTCTTCATTTGTCTCATTCGGCAAAGTATTTATCTTTTTATACAACTAATAAACTGTTAAAATACGAATTACTGAATCACACTTGCATCAATTACATACAGAATATTTACAATAATAGGAATATTATTTCTCAAATGGTGAAAAAAGCACTGAAATAAGGCCAAAATAGCTACTTGACATCTGCAGTTTTCATAAATCACATCCTTTTGTATTTTCATTTTTCAATTTCCAATCTTTTTTTAAGTGTCAAAAATATTTTTCCATTTTTTCTGACTAGTCAGTGGTTTTTATCTTTCAGAAATATTTTGGCAAAAAAAATTAACACATAGGCCTCGCCGTTAAGGATATATAGTTAAGTAACATGCCATCATAAAATCGGCCATAAACGCTATGTTATTTCTGTTGATTACACACCACTGATTCGCAATGTTTGTTATAAATTCAAGATGTCTTCCAATTCATGGAAAATGTGTATTTACAAGACAATATCTCGGTAAACATGTGAACATCTTATAACAAATTGTACTTTACATTATTCAACAGGTAGCAGCTGATATCATTTCCTAGTTATCCCAAAAACCCAAAATACTACATCGCATTCAACAACCTACCACTTACCCAATACAACAAGTGACTTTTTCTTTTATTTTCCTTATTAGAAAAATACAGAAAAATTTCCTTCTCGCCTAAATCCATAGTAGTCATCTTATAAATAACTCCAGAAGACAAATATAAAATTAATATTATCCACTTGAATCTATCAGAAACCAGCAATTTAATATTATACTGATGTACTTCCTTCACAAATGGATGATCAGATCATATCTTATCAACAAAAATTACACAAAACCAACATAACTCAGACTGTATTGTTGTTACTACAACTTGTTGATTTAGTGTGAATAATCAGTAAATAAAATCAAAAGGAACAAAATAATCCATCCAAGAACATCCAGCCTGCTAAACAAATCTTCTAGAAGTTCTACTGCAGTGATGTCTTCACTCAGTAACTAAAATTAATTCAAAATCAATAGATTTTAATGTAGAAAAACAAAATTCCAACCGGTAATTTTATCAAAATTCTTGTTTTCAGTGAATAATAAAAAAAGAACTATTAGCCTTAATGACCTCCACTTTAGCTAAATGACTCACGTGAAGCTATGATTGGACGATTCTAACAAGTTCTCTGATCTCACCAGCAAGTTTTTTGGTTGATTTTTTCCGCTTGAACAAACCCCAAGGTAATATAGCAATTTGAATTGTCCCACTTAAGTCTTTGCTTATGCTACCTTTATTGAAGGTGTAGACAATTTGTGCAAAAGTATGGTAAATATTTGTCATTGTTAATGAAATGAGGAATGCCATCTTTTTAAATTTCCACTTCATTTGATAAATACTGTAGTAGAATATAAGTCAAACTAAATGTAAATAGCCATGGTATTCAGAAATAATAGCAACATCAATATGAAAGCAGGAAGGTATCTGCCAAAAATACATAATAAAACTAAATGTACTATACAATATAATATTTAAATAAATGTCTACATTTACACTATAGTTGGCCTATATCCAAGGAAAATTTTAATATCGGAAGGGAAACTGTGTGGAACCAAGGGAGAGGGTTTAGGATAGGTTTAAGGCAAAGGGAAAGAATGAAGAAAGTAGCGGTCCTAACTTGAAAAGGCAGCAAAAGTCACATGACAAGATTTAAAGGTACTTAGTATTCACTTAAATTATTAAGTTATTATAGTAGTCTTATAACTTCTTGGTATAAAAAAATTAGTTTTATTTAGTAATTAGAGCTTTGTATGTAATGAACTTTTAATAATAAATAATCATAAAAAACTAGTTTTGAATTAACCTTTACAATTGCATTATTAAAGTTAGTATTTTACTTCTAATTTTAAATTAAAAGGCTGAATCTTTAAGAAGTCTTAGGACATTAGTACATCATTGTATTAAGTTTTATGCAACTGTCTTTTATTTCATGTCACACCACAGCAAGTTTTCTTGCTCCTTACAGGATGAGAAATGTGAGGTCTCACCACAAAATGAGTCGCATCGTAGGTTAGATCAAATTGAGATACTCACCAAAATAGGTCTCAAGTTCAATTTTTGAGAAATGTTGTTTTAATCAATTTTGAGTACTATGGTACAAGCATTTCATTATAATATACTTTTTCAGTCAGTTTTCATGCAGGAAAGTGTCCTTAAGGTAGATTTTCTATGATTGATAGTCTTTTGTTTATAAATTTTTAGAATACTTTATGGGTGATTTTCTTAAATCCATGTTTGTTTACATGAGAACTTCAAATGCTCATATCTTTGGATCTACTTACAGTATACAATGAATGTCATTTAAAGTTTAGTTTACAGCTTATGTTGTGAGCTATTAGAAGGTACCAATAACTCTATTTTTTATTTTTCTGCGATGAGACTCACTTTGTGGTGAGACCTCACAAAAAATGTCAGACTTTCTAAACCCAATAATTATGAGGCTTAGGGGGTGCTACTGCTAGTTCATAGAAAAAACCTGGTGTGCAGCGAGGTTCGAACCTGGGACCTCAGGATGGAGGGAAATCATAATACCCAAGCCATAGTGCCACTCTAAAACAAAGCAAGATGTTTTTTATACATCCCTGTTGCTGTATTCAATATAGAATATTTTATACAAATTATGACATTACTGTTTTTTTTTTGCTTTACAGGACTAAGAAATATTTAATAAATTTATGCAGAAAATGGTTTCCATTAAAATTAATTAAATATCAAAATACATTGGTATATAGAATATTTTATACAAATTACAACATTACTGTTTTACTTTACTTTACAAGGCTAAGAAATATTTAATAAATTTATGCAGAAAATGGTTTCCAATAAAATTAATTAGATATCAAAATACCTTGGTCATATACAATATTTTATACAAATTACAACATTACTGTTTTTTGTTTAAGATTGCTTTGCAGGGTTAAGAAATATTTAATAAATTTATGCAGAAAATGGTTTGCATTGAAATTAATTAAATATCAAAATACCTTGGTTATATAAAATATTTTATACAAATTACGACATTACTGGTTTTTTTTTTGCTTTGCAGGGTTAAGAAATATTTAATAAATTTATGCAGAAAATGGTTTCCATTGAAATTAATTAAATATCAAAATACCTTGGTTATGAAGAATATTTTATACAAATTACGACATTACTGTTTTTTTTTTTTGCTTTGCAGCATTAAGAAATATTTAATAAATTTATGCAGAAAGTGGTTTGCATTGAAATTAATTAAATATCAAAATACCTTGGTTATATAGAATATTTTATACAAATTATGACATTACTGTTTTTTTTCGCTTTGCAGCGTGAAGAAATAATAAATTTATGCAGAAAATGGTTTTCATTAAAATTAATTAAATACCAAAATACCTTGGTTATTGATTTCATACTTTTATGCCAGGCCTCCATTGTCAAAATGTGTTGATCTCTTTAGAATTTACCCACCAGGAGCGATATCACATTATCTGCATTGTTGCTGTGCATTCAAGTGTGCCAGGGTACGATAACCCTGGATAGTGCCTAGCTCTGATTTTCATTTGGAATGTTGGTAATTAATTATTAAAGCTACACAAAATGTTTGTGTGTAACCAAATGTTAGATTAGGAATTTATAAATGTAACTACCCCCTCTATCTTTAAAAGTAAATCTGTGTCTTTGAAAACCAAGTGATGAGATTATTACAATATACTCTTTACTCTTCTAGAGTACTATGGTGTATTTTTGAAGTACAGTCGACCTTCTCATTTACACACCCTTTGGGCTGTAGTAAGGTGTTTGTAAATGAGAAAGTTCGTAAATAAGAAGGTTCATGAAAACTGGTCAACAAAGGCTTCCAAACCACTTATTTTCTCTTAGTTTTTAAAACATGCTCTTGAAATGAAGTCGGAAAAGCAAAATATGCAAAACAAAGAAATATCATTGATAAATTATGGGATAATTACATCATTGGCCATTATTTTAGTGATTTCGTTGACTGAATAGTGTTTGTAAAATAAAAGGTTTGTAAATGAGAAGTTCGTAAATGAGGTGGTCAGCTGTACATTTATACAGTCAAACTTGCTTCAATCTGCTTCAATCAATCTTTTTTCGTAAGTCAAACACAGTCGACCTTCTCATTTACAAACCTTCTATTTTACAAACACTATTCAGTCAATGACAAAGTTTGACTGTATTTAGTAGTGTACATTCACAGTATCAGAGGTCCCAAGTCTCCTGAAAATGGCAGATTTTTTTAGTCATCTCCCGCCCTCCTGAAAAAATACATTTTTCTCCTGAAAATTTTAAGTGTCTTCCAAAAACATTCAGAGTGGGTCTTGGCCTAGCCTAGGAGCAAAATCAATTGTCCCTTCAAAAAATACCAGCTCTGCTCAATGTTATATCCAATAATATAGATATTTTCTTCATATTGTTATGTACTTTTTTCTGTGTTGTGTTTTTTGTTGTGACTCGTCGCACATTTGTATTTACCCAAATTTGATTGACAAAGCAGCCGACATAAAATCTCATGATATTTCACTTCTGAAACCTGGGACCTTTGCAGTATGATATTGAAGGTAACATCCACTCAAGCTGATTTTATTTTTATCTGTGTGGCTTGGGCAATATACAAATTATTTTTAGGACTAAACAGAATAAGCAGTGGAATGAACATGACCTTGATACGTAATAAGAGTTTACTTTAAACAAATGGGATACTAACAAGAAAATAACAGTTAATGGCACAGGAAATTGTTGAATTATTAAAGGAAATCCCAATAAGAAATGGTGTAGAATGGTATGGTACAATAGTTGTATGATAAATATCAGTAAAATTCCAAGAATTAATGATGAGTTGCAAGTACCATGCCATAGAATAATGCTAGTGAAAAAAACTATTTTAATAAAATCGCACTTAAAGTGCAATGACCAAAAAAATTAGTTTGCAAAAGTTCATAAACCACTATTTTAATATTATCACACTTAAAGCACGATGACCAAACAATTTAGTTTGCAAAAGTTCCTAAACTATTGAAGATTTCGCAGTGGAACTTGCAACACATTTAGGCCATTTGGCACTGTGTATTTACCCATTTCGAAGCCTCGAATTTGGGCTTTTTAGAGGATGACCGTTTGGCCTCTGGTTATACATAATTTTAAGAGGAATCATGGCAATGTGTTATGGCAATTTGACCAAAATTTAAAAATAGGTAATGACCCCTTACTTACCGGCCTAATTATCATTACTTAGGGAATTCTAAGTCAAGTAACAACTGAATCTATTGTTTGGATTAAATGACTTTTTAATGACAAGGCATAAAGATCAAGAAGGCACATTTTCAAGGGCATCTCGGCCTCCTGGGAGGGCACCCAGGGGTAATGCCTTTGCAAATTCGAGACCTGTATTTATTCTACCAACTTTGCGCATGCACGAATACAGTATTATGCACCTTTAAAAAATCAGAAAAGTTATCTAAAGCAAAATGTCATTTGCCCTATCAGTCGGAATTTTATATCTTATTCTTAGACCAAATACCCTAAACCCAAACTAGGCATAGAGGTCCATCTTGGCAAACAATGTTATTAACATTAAAATGCGGGAAATGCTTTTCTGCATAGACAGACTACTACAATGGCTAAGTGTTTAATAAAGTATAATGTAGAAAGTTGGATATGACAAAGCTTTAAGAGATTATGGTTGCACATTCAGTTGTAATTTTGGTTTTCATCGAAGTTGGAGAGGTGATCTTCGATCACTGGCTGGGATGGCCATCATGTTCGGTATACTTCATAAGAGATTTGATCTCAGATAATTATAATTTTATCTTGTAAACCTAGGGTTAACCTTCTGGTGAGGAATAATGAGATAATAGGGATAAAGGAAGGAGAGGATAAGGAAAAAAAGTAAAAGGGAGAAGGAGAGGAAGAGGAGAGGAGGAGAGAGGAGGAAGGGAACAGGACGAAAAGGGGGGGGGGCAAGAGGACAACGAGGAAGAAGGGGAAGAAGTAGTAGGAGAGGAAGAGGTGGAGGAGGAATGAAGAAGAAAGAAGGAGATGAAGGAAGGAGGGGAAAGAAGAAGGAAGAGAAGGAAGAAGAAGGAAGAGAAGAAAGGAAGAAGGTCAGCAAGGATGAAAGAAGAGAGGGGAGGGAAGAATGGAGGACACTTATCTTGTATAATCATAGGTGTTGATCCTTAGAACTTTGAAAATATGATGATTTAATCCGATAAACCCTGTAGACTTTTAGAAACCAATCTGATAATTCATAAAATTAAATCATTAAATCATAATAAAAAGAGCAACATTACAATATAGATTGTCCCGACAATGGCAGATGCTCTTTTCTAAATCAATGTCTGAATGGTCTGTGATTATCTAATCAAGTAGAAAAATTAAATCCAACCAGATCTGTTCATTATCATATCATCAAAATACCGGCACGCTTATACCGTATGCTAATGAGCAAGAAACATCCTGCGAATCAGCTTGCATGAATACCTCTGAACAACTGACCTCTAGAGAAATTTATAACAATAAATTATCAGTAGATTTAAAGGAATAAGCTAGATAAAACAGTACAATGGGTATAAAACTACGCAATTATCAAGTTTCTGTTAAAGAATCTTGCCTACTTCATATAAATACCCAACATAACAACTTTGTCATCATGAGGTATTTCTTCCAACAGTAACTTAAACCTGGGGATAATAAAATGTTGTTAAATGGCTTACCCCCGGTACTACCGGGGTATGATAAATCATTAATTTAACGTACTTGGCTATTGCTAAACCTGTCCTCTTAGTTTTTATACCATCCATGACAAATTTCCAATTGAAACAAAAAGGCATGCCCCAGAATATGTGCCCTCTATAGTTTTTTTTATGAAAAATTCATGTTTTTTATATTATTATTTTATTTTTCCCCTCCCACAATAGGCCAACATATTGCCCACCCTAACACACAAAAATAATTTTGAAATAATATCATTTTGTATTTTTTTGACATTTATTTAAAAATCTCCAATTTTCCATACAAACATGTCCACCACATAGGTATAGGTGGGACTAACACCCAACAGTGAAATGGTTAAACATTGAAAATTTAAAATGCAAAATCATTTATGAATCGTGATTGCCTCTATTCAGAATAATTGGTGGATTTTTAAAATAACTTTATAATAATTTCAAATGCCCTATCTATAATTTAAAATCTTGTATGTTGTTTATATAGTATTTCATATGTTATGTAGTTTTAGCAGATAGCCCTTTGTTTTGATTTATTCAGGGTTGTGAAACACCAAGGATAGCACATAAAATTTTGAAGTTAACTTATTTCTAGTGTGGTCCTTCTGGTTGTGAATGGGCAGTACACTAGGAGACAATTCCCTAGTCTTTTTCAAATAGTGTACTGTATTCTTTAACATGTATTTGAGCCAAAATGTAACCGAGACCAACAGCTTAAAGTCTTATCCAAAAGATGGTGCGCTATTAACTTGTATTTCAACCCTCCAGTCGATAACTCAAGGAGAGTGGCATGGTGTTCAATCGAACCAGGGACCGGGGGTCTCCGCAGTTCAGCGCACAGCATAGTGATTTCCACCTAATATGATGCAGTAAGTGAATTGAAATTGAATTATTTATGGATTGAACTATTTATGAAATTAATTAATTAAAATAATTTATAAAATATAAACTCCAAAATGTACAGCATGCATAACTACACATTTCCTTACAAACTGTCAGTATTTACGCGTGAAGTAAGGAATCATAATCTAACAACCACAAAATCGTGTACCCTGCATTTAAGTGACAATATAACCATAGCAACAGATTAGTACACCTGTTATTAAACTACAGAATGATGTGATAGAATGAATGGTAGTAAATAATGAAATGACAAGTAAAGAGTTAGAGCACTCATAAAGCTCAAAATAAAAGCATTTGATGGAATTTAAATTGGAAGGAAGCCATAATTGTAAAGTTTATCATAACTTTACTAAAGCCACTTTCGTACAGAAAATACTGTAATGTTACCATACAGTAACCATGCCAGCAATATTATCAGTAAAAAACCCCTTTCACACAGAACATCACATTTTGGTAATATGACGGTTTTCTGGGTGAAAGGATACAATGAAAAGGAGTAAAATTGGCAGTCTTAATTAAAGAGGCGCTGTTTATATACATTTTCCAACTTTGACCTTTGTTTAGCTCTGCTTCACCGCATAAATCCGGCATTATACAGTGGATGCTTACACACACATCCGGCCTAAACCAGAAAGGGAAATATAATGGTTGTCTCAGGCCTGAGGCGGTCTGTCAAATACCGCCACTGGCATTGACAGGAAGTACCCTTTCACACTAAAGCTGGTATTTCCAAGTCGCCAATGGCTACTGGAATTCTCATTTGGTTAAAATAAAAATAACCTCTTCCACCAAATTGGTTAAAGAAAAATAAAAAAAAGCCGTCCATTATGTGGACATTTTATAATTGGGCTACATAGTCAGCAACCTTTAGCCATTTTGGCAAAGGAAGGTTTACATTAGCATGAGCATAACAAGTATTTAACCCTGTACTACCGGGGATAATAAAATGCGTTAAACGGACTACCCCTGGTACTACTGGGAGTATGATAAATCGTTATTTTAACATACTTGGCTATTGCTAAGCCCGACCTCTTTAGTTTCTATAGCATCCATGACAAATTCCCAATTTACAAAAAAAATTCATTGCCCCATAAAAGCTGGTATTTCCAAGTCGCCAATGGCTACTGGAATTCTCATTTGGTTAAAATAAAAATAACCTCTTCCACCAAATTGGTTAAAGAAAAATAAAATAAGATTTATCATACTCCCAGTAGTACCAGGGGTAGTCCGTTTAACGCATTTTTTGGAAAAATTCATGTTTTTTCATCATTTTACCGAAAACCTTTATTTATGTCTACTTTGTTATAAAATGACGAAAATCGTTTAAACTTTTGATATTTGTATTCATAGTATGTGTCTGCATTATGATCCAGTGTAAAAAACTGTATCCTATAAACATTTTGTGAAGAAAAAGTAGTTTTTTTACGGATTTGATGAAAAATTGAATAAAAATGGATACTATGACGTCATGGGATGTCATCATTATGCAAATTTTCAATTTTTTCCCCTCCCACAATAGGCCAACATATTGCCCACCCTAACACACAAAAATAATTTTGAAAAAATATCGTTTAGTATTTTTTTGACAATTATTTAAAAATCACCTATTTTCCATACAAACATATCCCGCACATAGGTGGGACTAACACCCCGCAGTGAAAGGGTTAAAGCATGGAGGTATTTAAGGATGTTTTAAAACTATGCAATGTAGGCCTAACAGACATAATAGGAAAAGGAATCAATAGGAAATTACACTGTTTATGTAAAGGAGTGTTAAATTGAAGGGAGAAAAAGTTCAATAGGGTAGTAACTGAACATAAAAGTCAGTTTTGTTGAGTTAAAGGGATCTAGCATGGGAGCTAAAGAACTATTTGATCACTAAAAACACCTTCACACATAACTGTACAGTATAACGAAAATACTTTTAATTAAAATTAGCAAATGCCCACTTTAGTATAAAAGACCACTTGCCCTTTAATGCCGGTACAGTGTTAGCATTTGAAATATGGAGTGGAATAAAACAAGTAATAAAACAATTTATATTTTAGTAATTATTTCTTACAATGTACTTATGCTTTTCTTGATACTGACGATTCTATTATTTCCACAGGTCGGCATTTTTGTGTGTTACGTGCACACTGCTATGTAGCCAGGGTAGGCAGCGCATACCTAATGTGGCCTCGGAGTTCAAAGGGCTTTAAAACTGCAAATCTTGCACCTTTTTTACTCCTTTCAGACAGATAATTATCATGTTACTGGAATAAAATTTAACTGTCTGTGTGAAACAGTTTAGACCGGCAATAATGTCGGCATGGTTATAGCAACATTGCGTGATTTCCTGTGTGAAATAGGCTTTGACCAGATCTATCTTGGATCAGAAAATTAAAAAGAAATCTTGCATGGGTCCTAGAACCTAGTCTGGTTAAGATCAATTCCACTGTGAATGCCAGAAATAAAGCAAAATCCAGTAGATTATGCCATTAAGGTATGGGACATCCCTATTTTACTGCCTGGAGTTAATAGCCTGCTTGAACAATAGGCATAGAAAATAGTGTTTCCGAAATCACTTTCACACATAAAACTTGGCAGTGATACAATAATCATGCCAGCCTTATTGTCAGTCTAAGCCCTTTCACACAGAAGGTCAAATTCCGGTAATATTCCTGTTTGTGAAAGGGTCCAAGCAATAGGCATAAAAATTGTCTTATTTGTAGACGGTGCTGTTTACAAATATTTTCAACTTTGACCTTTATTTGGTTCCATTCTGTTATAAAGTGGACACTTTCATACACACCAAGCCTAAACCAGTATGGGTAATATAACAGCAATTCGGAGGTGGTCTAATGAAGAATTGAAGGAAACGTACCCATTCACACTAAAGTTTGTATTCACAAATTACCGCAATTTTCCTGTTTTCTGTGTGAAAAGAGGTTCAAGACATTGTACATGGATCAGACAGGCAAGTGAAATGAAAGTGGAATAAAAACTAAACATTTCTGCGGTTCAGTCAGTCAAAGTTTAAGGAAATGAAGAGAACATTAATGAGATGCAATGATTACTATTTAATATGCGTTATGAGTCATGCACTGATCAACCTCTGCCAACTTATAGAGCACTAGCTCAATATTAATTATTCACCATGCTAACTACATGCAGCTAAGCAAAAACTTGATAATTATGTTACCACCATGCATTTAGTCCAAAATTTAGTAATAAGTTTCATTTTATCAATAATTTCCTATTATTCCTCTCCTACTGTACTATTAAAATTGCCTAAGTCGACCTTCTTAAGTCGAATAATTTTTAAGTCAGATTTATTTTTCATGCCATTTTGGTGTGTTTTCACTAAATAACTATCTCTATTAGAAGTTGAATGTTTTCCAAGTCGAATTCTTTTTCAATGCCACTTTGGCTTTGACTTAGGCAAGTTTAACTGTATAATATTAATAAATAATTTAAATTAATTTAAAGTAATTAAAATTTATAATCTAAAGTAAGTTCAATGGTATATTTGATTATAAAATTAAATGAGCTGCTTAAATACAAGGATATCACTGGAAAAATCCAAGGGTTCAAATGAGTATCAAAACGATTCTTAAATTTTTGTGACTAACTCCCTACTTTACTCCAACTGCCAAATCCTGCATCCAACCCAGCTGTGGAACCAATTTAGAGAGGTGGCAGCTACGTGGAGGCGGGCTTGGAGAAAGGGGGACCGGGTACTATAGCCCCCCTGTCATGGGACCTTTTTCCCCTTTCCAAGCCTCCTCGAATACCAGTGCCTACAGGTGAAAAATCATGTCTAAAGGACGGCTCTTGCTCTTGCTGTAAGGGATGTTGCCATACTGTTGGGAAAATTCTGGCATCAGTGGTGCCAATCTGCTCCCTTCCCCCCCCCCCCCCACCTTTTCAACCGGTACCTAGTTATTTGGTATTTTTATTTTCTAAAATTATTCTGTAGTATAAAAAATATGTGGAAGTGGTCCCTCAATAGGGCTTGCCAAAGTGGAGATAATCCTAAACAATAAATTTAAAACACTTGAATCACAATAATAAAATCAATCAACCAGCAGTATAAAAATAGAACATGTGTTTCATAAATTCATCATTTAACACATTTTTTGACATAAATCATAACTTATATTGTTTATAGTGGCACGAATCCTTTAACACTGTGGTTTACATAATATTTTGCAATTGTTGTGGCACACATTCTATAGTCAATTGCCATTCAAGCTATAACGCAAAAGATCAACTCAAACAATACATCAAAGCCCCTTGAAATAACTTCACGGTCAGTAGCACTGTATGTCAGACATCACTTTGTAACCACAAGTGAAATGCTCAGAAACAAGTATCGGGAAATATAGTACTCAAATTTATATCCGTGTGTATTTATGTGTCATCTAAAGATTCTATACTGAATCAGTAAAATGAAATTTAATTTCAAGCTAGAAATATTCCTTACACACACTCTCTAAAAGCATAGCCTCCCCATGGTGGAAATTATTATTTATTTGTTCCATATTTAAAACCATTTTTTACACAAAAATCGCATCTTTTTATTTTTAAAAATTATGTTTTTTTGCCCTCATGTTCAATTCTTTATCATAAAAGTTGGGAATTCAAAGACTACTTTAACAGATGCTCATCATATTGGTTGCCATAAAGTTTGGTTATCAAAGACATCAGGCAAACAATCATGCAGGGTTCTAAAGACAGCTTTCTCTTATATCATGCAGCTAATACAGAGCTAACAATGTATTTTTAAATTAAACTTTTATATTTTTGAGGGTCTCAAACAAAAGTCTACAACAGCAAACTTTTCAAGCTCCATAATTAACAATGAACATTCAAGGATCCAAGGGTGGGTGGCAACAATGTAAGGGTGCAGGCCTGAGCAAACCCATTTGCCCGACGCCCGGGACAAGTGCTTTTTACAATCAGACAACTAAATTTTTGGGACCCACTTGTCCATGGACAAGTATCTTCAGCTTAAGCCTAGGCCCTGAAATCCATCTCTTGACAGTATGTTGTAGAATAACCCAAACATCAATCAATCAATTAGTGTATTTATTTCATAAGTGTAAATTTAGTTTCTATTTTTAGGTATTGCGCAAAAGTGTGACAAGTAAATTATTTTTCGGAAAATTGACTTAGCTTGGGACAAGTGTAAAAAAATTAAATAGGATGGATGGAAGGCTTTAAAATAAGTTTAAGGGTGGGTGGATAATTTTTAGGGTGGTTGGCCCCGCCCATCTCTGCTCAGCATAATTACATCCCTGAGCTGTTAGGAGCTTAGTGTACTAAATCTCAGTACTGTATGGTATATTTCAGGTACTCATTAATAACAGCATGGACCATTTTTATTAATATTGATATACAGTATTTTACTTTCAGAAACTGGGGAAGGGGGAGAAGGGTGGTGAATGCAGACAAGGTCCACCGTCTCCACTTTCAAAAAGTAAAGTTTGTTAAAATGAAAAATATTCAACAATTACAAGAAATAACTTAACAATCCCTAAGGCCATTTCTGGACATCTAAAGACCATAATATCCCGTGGAGCATGTCCCAGGACCACCTTACAACTTTGACTCTACAGTATACTGGCACTCCATTTTACCAAAGTCTGCATCCGCCCCTGACAGCTAAGCAAACTGAGTACCGTCCTCAGTCTCGCAGGGCCGTAGGTGGCTGGATTTGGGAGGGGGAGTAGGAGTTCGAGGATTGTGAACCCACTTTTCCACCAGCTGGCACGTTGTCTAGGTTTTCAAATAACGAGTAAACATTTTTTTAAAACAGTACTTTGCTAATTTGGTATGCTTTACAGATTCTCTCTTACATTTCTAGTGACCTTCATACCATGTGCATTGTGTTCAATAGTTCATGGTAAAAAAGTGGACCTTTGTTTATTTGTGGGGGGGGGGGGGAACCAGGTGTGTAAATACACACATCACGCACATCAACAGTTTTTTTTTATTACTATATTTATGAATGGTATTGATTTTATTTTGAAATAAAACTGAAACAAAAACAGTATTCCTCATGGTCGTGGTAAATATTCCGTTTTTAAACCCAATGCTTAATAGCTGCACAGTATGAGGAAACCCACAAATCAATCTAACATTAACAATTCAAAATTCTTTGTAGAAGTCCCTACTAAGTAACTGTAGTGTCACTGTATTCATAATTAAACTTGCCAATAGACTTGATTTGAATGGTAATTACATCACCAAGGCACTGAGGCCCACCTAAGGGTAAGCACACACTTCTGTTATTATTATAATGACCATATGATAGCAAACTCATTAGCCCATTACTTTACTGTGATGTAAGCCTGAAGGGACAAGCTCAAAATAAACCTAATCCAAACACTTACCATGGCAATTTAAGCACACTTCAAATTAAACTTGACACAAAGTAAACATTTAAATTAGTTTATCTTTTAATTTAAAACATTAAAATCAAAGATTGCTTCAACAAACTTTAAAAAAAATGTAATTTTACCAACACATTGATAACCTTATTGTATTTCAGGTTCGCACTCTTGGTAATTTATTTAACATGACATAAGAAAGGATCGAGGAGGGGATCTCAGGGGCCTGCCAAGGACTTTTCAGGGAGGACACCACCCCCCACCCCCATTATAGGCCTATTGCATTGAGAAACACTTTTTTTCAACAGAATCGGTTGTAAATTGGGATAGTGCGGGTTAAAAACCTGAATTGATCAGTAGAATGACCCACTTCAAAATGTACTTTTTGTTTTAGAAACTTCACCTTTGTTTGGAAAGCTACAAGTAGGACTTAGGCTCCAGGTTTGTATCTACTGTTCCAAAAAGTTTTGATAAAAGGTTTTGAGTGAGATTTTATAGGCAAAGTGTGACAACACGAGGGGACTCTCACGCCAAATGCATGAGACTTGGACTGATTTCAAGTCGACAAAAAACGCAGTCCTACAGGTATTTGAGATCAGCAATAGTGTTTGCAATTGCTGACCAGAATTTTGAAGGCTAGAATTGCCATAACCAGAAAAGGATGAGTAAAATTGAATGATAATTCTACTCTTTACATTAGGCCTAAAAAAGTGTTTGTTGTCACTGTAAAAATTCCAATGAAGGTATGGGGGGAAAAAGTTTTCTTATAAATAACATCAAAAACAAAAATGTGTTTAGGGTTTTAAAGGTGAATGTATGAGGTATATTTAATGCACCACATGCATTTACAAGTGATTTATTTAAAAACTACAGAAGCCAGATCTGAATGAATGAGCAAATTAAAATAAACACAAATCTCTTTATGCATGTTCTTCAAGTACAGATGCAATGTTGCGTAGTAATCATGTCTTTCAGTTTTGGTATTGATCAATCACAATTTAAAAAAAACTTAAGTTAATTATACAGAAATCCTGTCTTCATTTTTGCGATTTTAGGGGGCAGCGGATGACAGAAAATACTGTAAACCAATTTTTTAGGTCTTATTAGGGCTCAAATTTTTAATCAATGCACCAAGACAATTTGCCTTTGTTGCCCTCTCAGTTGGCCTAAACAACTTAAAAAATTGACTACAGTACTTTGGAAGTGGTTCACCTTTTCTCCGACATACAGTACATGAGTATACAAAATTTTTTGTATAAAATGGCTTTAAGCTGTACTCTTCAAAATGAGTCCAAAATGGCTTGCCCCTACAAAGCAAAATTTGAGGCCTGCAGTATCTCAGTCAATGTGACTCATGCTTAGTCTTCTATACAGATGATTGTATTTCATTGTGGGGGTAATGTTGAACAAAAATATTATTAATTGGTAATTAAAGGAAAGCCTGGAGGAATAAAGATAGTTTACTACACATACCACAGAGAGTTTAAATTGGACACCATTAGCATCATTTCAAGATGTCAACAATCAGTTCTCATGATGCAGATCTGCTCTATGCAAGGTAGTATTAGTAACACAGTGGCAAATTCCCTGATGGCAGGGCAATGTCCCGACAGGGAGGACATCCCCAACAGTTAGGGACAGGACACAAAATAAAACCCCTTATTTGCCGTATTTTGCATGCCTTTTTAGGCCTCTTGGATAGCTGTAGCCCCCTAGCCTATCTTCTACAGTATAATAATAATAATAATAATATTTATTTGGCAAATTTGAAGATACAATTCTTGCCAGGAGCAAGCAATAGGCACAA
>JAOTQE010057829.1:0-31964 GCA_025631205.1 Nesometra sesokonis | reverse complement strand
ACTTCTAGTTTAGGCTACTGAATTATATTACTGTATTGTAAAAAAATAATGGACAAATAAAATACAATTTAATAAGGGTGAGCATACATGATATGAAGTAGGCCTCCAAAAATATACTTATGTGTCAATTTTGTAAGAATACCTTATATGGTTAATATAAATTTTATACAATTTTACAATAGAGTAAAGTAATTCAGTAGCCTATATGCCTATACATTTAAAATTGTAATTTTAGGATGGATATGTAGATCTACTACAACCAGTAGGCATCAAAAGGTGAACTTACCGTATGTACCCATTCATAACACGGTTTAGTAATGTAAAAATGATTCAATTTTTTAAAACTCATAAAATCAGGAGGCAGGTCGTATAACTTCTGTGTGATTGCAATAATACAACTTAAAATGTAATTTGTGTGTAGGCCTAATTATGGAGCATTGCTAGTTAATAGGTCTACAAACCAAAATCAACATATACGCCTACATTTGAAATAAAATTGATTCAATTTGTATTTAATTAAGTAGGGACCGTAAGCCTATATAATTCTGTATGCTTATTCGTAATCTCATCGGTGATAATCATACAATTTTGAAATATAATTTAATGTTGGATTGATAAATACTTTAATGATTCTACAAAAACATAAGCCTCCGAAGAATATATTTTGAGGGTGAGAATAAAAATGACAAAGTTCGGTTCTGTATGCCTCAACTCAACTTAAGTGTTCATTTATATATATTTTTACAATAGAATAGGCCTAAGTTAACTTAATATGAATTTGTATGCAGATCGTAAATTTTAAATATAATTGGGGAGTGGACAGGTAAATAACATTAAATATGCCTTCGAAAATCAACCTTGTCCATTTAACCGGTTTATTATCAAATTGATTACATTTTTACAGTGTAATTCAGTAGCGAACTACTGTAACTTGTATGCATGGTAGTACAGATTTAAAATTGAATGTATTTATCGAATTTACTTACAGTATACAGGATAAAAACATATCAGGTAAATGGAAAGACCTGTTTTACATGGTCCTGTTAAGTTTAACAAACATGATAGTACCAAAGAAGTCAACAATACATACATTCACAAAGTGTACAAGAACAAATACAGTAAAGTATACATCTAAAATGGTTAAGAGACACTTAATAATTATAAAAAGTAATTGTAAAAATACGGTACTTACACTAGGTTAAAATGAGCAATAACATAAATTGTTAAAAACAGTACAGTAAGTACCTGATTAGTTTTAGAGAGTGTATGGAGCACTAATATAATAAATAGGCATACTCGACTATTTGGGTCTCACCCCTCTAGCATTAGGCCTATTAGTTGATTGTTAATATATTAGGAGAAATTATGTTGTTTTGAATTGAATACAAATAGCGTAGTATCCACAAATCAACTTATTTATCCATTTGTAACAGGTTATACTGTTTAATATGATAACATTAATATGGATGAATGAAGAATTATAAATGCAGTATTACATATATATATATTAGCATGGTGTAATACTAATCCAAAAGAAACAAGTCTAAAAAACTAATATTGTTACAAGTATGCATCAATAATGGAATATGTATATAAATTTTATATACAGGCCTATATATTGTATACGTATACCAGGGAGGTATACCTCCCTGCGTATACTAAATACATTATGAAGTCAGTAGCCTTTAAACGTAACGGCGCGATCATAGCCAAACAAATGATCTGGAAAAACAGTTATCGTATGAGATTACTCGTTGTGATTTTGCTATTCAATGAAATAATCTCAATTGGTTTACCATCCAATTACATATTTCCAGTTTATTACTAACAAATAACGTAGGTCAACTCCCTCAACAAATTTGACAACCAATTTATCTGGGATTATAATCATAAATACAACCCTGAAAAAAGTTTAGACATTTGGGTCAAATTTTAAGTCTCCGAATGTATGAGTAATTGGGCGAATGTTATTAAACTTTTTATTTTTTATTGTAATAAATTGTCCTCTTCGGTGTAATCTTTATTTTATTATTTTTTTTATTTTGAGCAAATGTGATCATTCGTGGTGTATGTGCTCAGTTATGTCCATATACATGTACTAGGCTACATGTGTTTATGTTTCTGACTTTTGATTTTTTTATCAAAGTTTTTTTGCACGAGTATCCTACGAAATTTTCCAGTTTGATGCATACAGTTGAGCAAAGCAATCGAACCATTTTTTTAAAATAAAGGAGTGGAAACCTAATACCATTCTTTAAATGTATAAAATTTACAGAGATATAGTGCTGGACAATAACATTGTATGTACACATTGCTACAGAATTTCACGATTTGTTTACATACAATGTTAGGTGACAATGTTTAATTTTATTTACAATATTTTCTTTCTGATAACAATGAACAATGTTCTAATTGTATTTTTCGTTTTGTATTTTTATTTGTAGACGAATGTTTCCATCGTTCAAGGTGCGTGTTTCTGGTCTAGATAAGCGCGCCAAATATATCCTTCTAATGGACATTGTAGCTGCAGACGATTGCCGGTACAAGTTTCACAATTCCCGATGGATGGTAGCGGGAAAGGCAGATCCAGAAATGCCCAAGAGGATGTACATTCACCCTGACTCGCCCAGCACCGGAGAACAATGGATGCAGAAAGTCGTTTCGTTCCATAAGCTGAAACTTACAAATAACATATCGGACAAACATGGATTTGTAAGTACACATGTAAGCCATTTTGTATACATTTTATCAGTAAAGATATTCTAAGCAACAGGGCTTAGAAGTGGTGCTTGCGACGGAAGATGATATATACAGCTGGATGTTTCGTACCTTTATCTCACTAGTGTAGTCAATGCCTTTCTAACAAACTGAGTCTCCTTTAGTTTTACCTAAACAAAAATAGGCATAATTGATAGAAACAAATTTATGTAGGTGTATTTGTTAGGTTCTTAGAAATCTGCTAGCCCGACAATCAAAGATTCTATACGGTAAGCGTAGGGCAGTATTCGTCGTCGTTAAGATATCAACGCTCGTGATGTGTCCAACTGTTACAGCATCTTAAATAATAAAATTGCATTATTCATCACAACGTTTAATAAAACAAAATGAAATAGATTTCATAAATTTAATAATTGCATTTATGAAGTAATTACGTTTTCATATATTTTAGAATGCCATAAAATACACAATGCTTTATATTGGAATAAAATCATTAAGATGAAGTATACCAAACAACCAATGCTAAATATCAATGTTAGCCTATGTCGTGATTATAGCATTTCTATAAAATAATTCTCTAAATTTGTGCACGACTAGAAATTCTAAATTGGAAAGGCCTAATGGTATATAATACCCAATGTTTCAATTACTAAATAAAACTGTTTTAAATTTTACCCTAATATTGAAATTTAAATAGAGACTAGGCAGTCTTTGTAAATTGTAATGCTAATAACGTTATCGTATATTATATATTTAAAACATTAAATAAAAGCAACGAATATTACTATAATTTCGTTAAATAACAGAAATATATATTATAAATATGATTATTCAAATGTGATTATTAATTCAAGTTAACTGCGTAAAGTAACTTAATACAGCTTACTGTTTCAACGTTAACCGGTCGGAAGATTCTATCGTAACCGGAGTAGTAATATTATATTATTGTGTAATGATTTTGCGTTGAGTTTATGCACGAAATTCCATGCTGGAAATAACAGATTAAGCATGAACGCTCTCGGAAGTCAAATATCTGACAATCAGTTGAAGAAAAAACACAATTTGTACAACTGCTCTCACCACCTCCTCGCCTAAGGTAGCCCAACCCTCTACTTGATTACGATGGATAAAATAAAATTTAGCGAATTTCTCGCACGTTCAAACCAATCTAACTAATTTTAACGAAAGCTTTGGATCGCGTGCATTGATTTGTCTTTTCAGGCCTGTAGCACGTATAATCTAGCTTATAAAGTGGGTTGTTTTCTTGTAGGATTTAGCGACCATTCAGCTTATAAGTCACCGGCTTAGCATCTTGATGAATTGTGATGTTTGACTGTAGAATTCTGGCTCACTATCTGATCAAAATTGTGACAAAATATCACTCACAATTTGGCGCCGAATCTTATTGAGAATTTTGATTGACAACGGTAACTTGTATATAAGCCATAATTTGAAACATTGCGAGTTCAAACGAGGTCAAACAGAGTGCAAACTTGTGCAACATGTGATATTTAGCGATGAAAATCGCAAGAATTAACAAATCTAACGTATAAAAACATTTATATAGGACACTTTGCGATGATCAATGTTCTAAGTTAATATTGCGTGCAGGCAACAATTTTTATTTTCACAGCGTAGACACTTTTTATTCGCCGCGCAAAGTGTGAGTTTGAAAAGATGAAATTGAATGTTATCGATTCCAAACAAAATTGCGCATATTTATTAGAATCACGGATGCAACACGTTTCGTGTTTTTCATCAAACTGAAACCCAACGATTTTTCTCGTAAATATCGACCTTCTTTTTCCCATGACAAGATTAAAGAAAACGAATTTTTACTGTCGCACACACCATTGATTGCCGTTACCCGTTGGAGGAAATTGCGTTTTTATTCGTTATGAATACTATACAGAAAGAAATGTTGACACTTTCCAGTCATAGAACAGTTTAAATATTTTAATTCCAAATGCACATTTATTCACATTCATGCACATTTATTTTATTACCACATATACTGTAGCTAAACATTATTTACAATATTAATAATGCCGACATAAAATATTTTTAATACATTCATAAAATATTACTTTATTTGTAAATATAATTTATAATATTTAAATATATTATATTCTTATATTATTGAGAAAAATATTTTATTGTCGCGTGTATTTCAAGGGCTTGTTTTGGTGGGTTAGCCAAAAAATAGAGAGAGAGAGAGAGCGCGCATCAGAAATTAGCTTGTATTTAACTATACTGTAACATCACGGCAATCTGTTTTTATCATAAACTTACAATTTCAATGTTGAAAGCGCAATTCATTTATACTTAAATTTACACGATTCTTGTGTCAGTATTCGTCTTGTATTTGCCTTGTGAAGTATAAGCAGGCTACACATTATTTTAAATACAGCAGCATTTCAAGCGTAGGGAATCAAGTGTGTTAGCGCCGCCTGGGAGAGCCCGATAGCTGGCGCCAGTCAGTGTTTAGATTTCAGATCGTTCAAGGGGATAACATGCTTTCATTATAACGAGAGTACTTGTTTGTTCAAAGGGCAAAGACGATTGCTTTTGAGTACGTTTGTTTTCGCGAATACATTGTAATAGATCCCTTATAACCATACCGTGTACCCTAATACTTTTGATAAACAGAGATGAAATGTAAATAATAACATTGTCCCAAAACGGTACTTGATAAGAATTTACAACTCGTGTAATCATGTCAAAAAATACAAAAGTTATGAAATTAAACTTGTATGTGTTTTTACACAAAACCTTTAAATAATCATATTTTAATATTTCGTTAATTGTTTTAGAATTGTAGCAATACTCATTTTTAGTTCCGTTCATAACGTATTCGACAAAAGTTTTTTTTACCGTTTCAGACCGTTGACAAGTCGTAACGCAGCCTATTGTGATTATGATATTGCGCGCGCGTTTGACAGAATTTTAAGAAGCGCAAATAAATCATGAATACCAATCAATTAGAGAGAATTCTTGCCAAATGCATCTTATCCATTTGTTTTAATAACAAAATAACGAACCGACTCTTTATTATGTTTTACCAAAATGTTGCGAGGCATCACCACATCCGTCAAATTACAAACGAACTCAGGGTGCGCTTATGTTTATGTATTTCGTGTCGTTAACAAAACGAAGTCTGTTTAGAAGGATAGTATTAGTAATTAATCATAGTTTTCTTAATTGGACATGAAGACTCTTAATTGATTAATTCACCTAGAGTTGAGAACGTCAGTAACCGGGCACATTCTGTGTTACGTTGAACACCATATATAAGGTGTGTTGTTGATAAACTGCCGTAGAATATCACCATAAAGTTCATCAATTTGACTAATTCTTGCATAGAAACTTGTATAACATGTGAATTAACAAGTAAACTGTTTATATGAGTTCGTGCTATGTCTTAATATTGGTTAATAATAAACGCTTGATACAATCTGTTTCCGAGTTTACATTTTGAAAAACGACACAAAATTTGTTTAGAATTCGAACGTGTTTGTTGCCTTGTTATGCATCTCTGAAATTAAGGATCACTTTACTGAAATGTCGATCTAATTAAGACTCGTTTGGTGTGTATAATTAATAACTGAATGAGTCGAGTATCGATGGGTGAAGTACTAACATCAAACTGATAGGTAGTGACTTCTGTTTTATTACTTCTCAGATAAAATGAACCACACTTAAGAGAACCTATTATTCAACATTATAGTCTACTATATCATCAGTTTTGTTTGTTACTTAGTTGTATTTTAACTATAGATAATATTTTCTTTACATATTCGTTTTATTATAGATATAATTACGTTGTTTAGTGCACATCTCTTGGGTGTCAAATTGTTCCGAAAAGTGCATCGTCTTTAACACATTGTATTCAACAATAACACACAGACATCAATAATCGTCTCTGTATTGTTAAAAATCAGCTTTTGAATTTTCCTTTCATAGCAGAAAGCTCACTTGTAAATTGGCGCAATTATAAACGATTGCTGACGATTTAGATTGAATATTGGCCGCTTATAGTTTGTGTTGAGATGACTAAACGAGCCTCCCTTTATGCAAACGCCCCTAGGCGATTATTCAGTGTATCACACAGTAGTTTAGGATAGCAAAAATATAATTAAATTTTCTTTTACATTGAAAGAGAAACTGATTCGATTATTAACATTGTAGTTATTTATTCGTCGCCGATACAGTAATTAGTTAAGAAACGAAATATTGTGAAGTTAAATACTTGAGTGATTCTTTTGGTGTCGACATGGTTTATCACACAATTTTACAATTAAAACACAAAGTTAATAATGCTATATTGTAGAAATTTGATTATACATATCCCATATGAACCCTCAATTTTACATACTCCTAAATTTTACTAAAAATGGTAAAGTATTAAGCTTTAAATAAATTTTAACTGTGTTCAAATTAACCAATATTTATAGATTTCTGTATACTTCAGGGGCGGATCTAGACATGTACTGTGACCTTCGCAAAACCCATGTGAAGAAGCTAGGGGTCCGGGGTCGCTTAGGGCCTCTGTGGTGAGGTATCGGAGTCTGAGGTCGTCTGACCTTCGCAATGGCGAACGGTGCGAAGGTCTGGATCCGCGCCTGTACTTAAAAAAAAATCATCAAAGCCTGAGCAATGGGCACTAGTAAATAAATGACGAAATAAGGAATGAACAAGCTTAAAAAAGACTATAACTCAACTTTACAAACCCCCGTATTTACATACCCCTTTCTTCTGGTCTCTTACAGTATGTAAAATCGAGGTTCTACTGTAATATACATTTAGAAGTATTATCTGACAGGAGAGGCGTTATAGCTGGTTAACATGCTAGCCTTCCAATACGAGGTCACGGGTTCGACTCTGGCCGCACATCAGATTCTTCCCCCGACCTATACTCCAAACTCTACTTCCTAACCTCACAATGAGACTTTGTTTAAGAATTAGGTATGACGCAGCTGTCATCCTGAAACTGACGAGAAAACTTGGATAAACTGTAGAAATGCTCTGGGTTTAATCTACGAAAATCTTGTTTTGTAGTTGGTTCAACCATGGAGGAACTTCGTCCGTGGTTTAACATCTAGGGGGCATATCCATGTTTTGAAGTATTAACAGTCTGAGGAGTTGTTCGTTTGGCCTAGGGTTAAACTGTTTTGTGGTTGGGGTATTTACGACCTTACAACGGATCCGCGGTTTATTATCCACAATGTTTATGATGTATCCACACATATCTTTTCTATTATCCTCTTGAGTGTTATAGGGTTATAGCGCCTTTACACATGCTTATCGACAATTTATACCTTCATAACCCGACAATCATTTGAAAAAGTAAACATAAGGTGATATAAACGGCAATTGTTAATCGCACCTTTTGCTGTAAATATTATGATAAGATCGGTGTATTGCCGGTAATAATGACAAGTTCAAGAGGCCTATACGTTAGTGTTGAACTTAAAGACTATTATATGATACATTAGGTGTAAATTATCTCTTTCTAGTAACATTTGGTCTACGTAATGTAATTCATTGGTATATTTATTATAGTAACATTTTTTTATGATTCGGCGGATGATTCAAAGGGTTTTCATGTGGCGTATGTTTAGCTAAATTGTAAAGGTCGAGAGTTAATTATAAATGATATTTGAAGTTCTATACATCGCTTGGAGACTAATGAATTAATGACATTATTTATTCCATGATGATACAACTGGGGACATTGTTCTGCTTTTATAAAGACCCATCCCCAGGGGCGGATTTTGAGGGGGTTCATCCGGCGCACGCCCCATCTAATATTGTCAAAGTGCATGCTCTCATTAGACCTACGTGCGCCGCCTCTAAAATGTTCCCTTAATAATAGAACACATACAAACTGCGATAACTACAGTTTAAGATAGTCGAAATACACGCAAAGAACGTTCTTTTTTTCTTTTTCAATTAAAACACTGGACACGCCCACCAGGCCAGGAATTTTGCGGCCCTCTTTTTTTTCACACGATAATGGATCTGCCCCTGTCTCCACTGTTTAAATACGGCAACGGGTTGAAATTGATTAATGCATAATAAGTTATTTTGGATGTCATCCTATGCCTGTTATGAAAAAAACAGTGTAAATCTAGACCTGTTGTATAATAGGATATTGGCCTCAACGAGGTAAATCGTCCCTCTCTGATGAGTTTGCCTTACTAATTAGTACGTTTTGCCTGCTAATTTCCTGTGATAATTCCCGAAGATTGCCGAGTTCTCTATGCGTTGAAGCCATGTTATAACCAACTAAGTCAACATCTTATAAGCCTAGGCCTTTTCAGAAATAATTACGACTACTGTACCAGTAAAACATTTTATACAGTATAGGCCTACTGCATCATCCTGGTGCACAATATAAAAAGGGGAAAGTATTTACCCAGCTGAGCTATGCTTCGTGTAGGCCTATCTACAATTGATTTCAAGCTGATAATGAAGGGAAATATCGCGACTTAAAGATACAGTGACTGCACTGAGTTTCCCAAAACATCGAAGGGAAATATCGCAATTTAAATCCCACACGGTAATCCAAAATAAGTTTTACAAAACTTCTTTAATGATCCAAAATTGGATTTTCTACGGGGATGCTCACCCTTACTTTATATCGTGACTTAATTTACCATAAGTTAGGTTTTTCACAAACTTTGCTGTGATTTCTACGAAGATCTTTTGTCAATCATCTTTAGGCCTAAGCGAATTTCTGAATGCCGCTTAGAAATCAATTTGTCGACATTAATTCGCAAATAATCAAGTACATTGATGAAAGAGTACAGATTGATCATAGAATAAAAGCAAATGATCCTGTTAAAGAATCTCTGGAGTGATTGTGTTAAAGCAGCAACGAAATTATTGTGTTAAAGAAGTTCTGAAATAATGCGCGTGTCGCGTCATTAAGAACGCGCTAAGATTATTAGATCATGATCCGTAACTATTGAATTATATAAGGCATTCATATAAATTAAGACCCGATGCACTAATACGTTAATTACATAATACCCTCTTGTCCAATTACTATCTGATGCTCTAACTAAATATTAAATTAAGTCATTGTTTTAGCATACCGGGCTGTGTTCCAAATGAAGTAATATAAAAAGGGAATTCTGGGTAGAGGAACGAGATTGTTTTTAAATGTGATGTTCTTTTAATTTGTTGGTCCCCAAGTAGCTAGGCATAGTGTAATTCAGTAATAAATAAAGTTTTAGAAAAACAACGTAACAAATATTACTTCTTTCACAAGGATATCAACTACTATAGCTACAAAACTTTAGGCCAGTCCCTCCCATTAGAAACCCACGGGAGCGTGGACGGATACGTAATGGCTGACAAGCCAGTCACTACAGCATGGCTTGCTCTTTATTATAACTCATCTGTCATCAATACAGTAGGCCTAGATATTTTGATAGAAAATTGCAAATTTTTGTCCGTAACATAAGTGCGTTAGCACGGTACGCGTTTGTTGTATTTCGTAAGATCTGATTCTATGACGAGGGAGTTGGAGCACATGTGATTTTTTAAGAATTCTGAGTTACAGTAAATAGGTCGACAAACATATGCTGCCCTTCATACTTGATGAAAAAAATTACAATTACGTCACGATGCCCTGTCGGTCTATAGTGATTTGTGAATTTGACTAGGTTGCTTGAAATAGAAAAGTGGGATATGATGATGTCAACATATGATTATCGTTTTTAAAGCTGCGATTTCCCAAAACGTGTTCCGACGTTTTCCAAACAGTACTAATTGATCAAATATAATGAACCAAAATTAATTAAAATAATTGTTGTGATTTAACTTCAAGTTTTAACTAATAGTTTAATGCAAATCTTATAGTTTATTTGCTGCTTTTAATTATTCGTTTTAAGAAATGTTTTTGAACGTTAAAAAGAACATGAAGGTGGCACCATTTAGCTATGTGTATGGGTGGAGTATTGTAGGTATGCTGCATATAATAAACATCAAATCGTCTAGATTCTATCATCACTTACCATGCATAATGTTATTGTAATACATGACTGTATAAATAATTATTATTTCTGTTTGTTTTTTAGACAATCCTGAATTCAATGCACAAATACCAGCCTCGTTTTCACATCGTCAAGGCCAATGATATACTGAAGTTACCGTGGAGTCAGTTCCGAACGTTTGTCTTCCGAGAGACTGAATTTATAGCAGTTACGGCCTACCAAAACGAAAAGGTATGTAGACCCACATAACCAAGTGTTGCATCGGCGCCTACATTGATTTAATGAGGACACCGTTGATTACTGGGTCTATTTTGTAGGGGATAAAGAACATGTAGACCTTGGGGTGTGAGGCCGTGATTCATGTAATGGCAGCTCTGTTTATTGCTTAATGACCTACAAACCAGGTCTTAATTCTGTCATTCAGTTTGTGTGTACAAACAGCTTGTTTGGTACCATCTGCTTTTAAACCACCTCCTAATGCCCATCCTCATCTCATGTCGTCTCCATGTCCATCCGGTTTCATCTTCATTTCTAGGGTAAAGCCTTTATTTAGGGCATGGGCGAACCAATGACATAGAAAAAAAACAACACGGATAAGCCTACATCATTCCATATAAGTATATAATTTAATAGGCATACAAAGCTAACTGTATATTTATTAATCAATAATTTAATAATTTAATATGACTATATAATTATAGATTTTATTGATTAATTAAAAAAACAATTGATTGAAATCATCCTTAATCATTTGTTGTCCTTGTGATCTCCCAACTGGCCCATCAGTGACCCTACACTTTAAGCTCTCTCAATGGACTCGGTAGCCCCTGGAAACAGTTTAAATACTTGTTCCCTGGTAGCCCCACACTTTAAAAACTCTCAGTGGACCTATCATGATTGTCATATAACTTCCCTCAATGGACCTATCATGTTTACGAAATAAACCTGATACAATATATTTGTTTGTTAATTTTAACACCTCCAGTGGCTCCGTGTAACACTACCCCATAAACGACCAATACCTGATTTACGCGTGTCGTACCATAACAAGACGTTTTTTTTTAATTTACCAAGCAAATCAAAACGAAACGAAGTCTGTCTGCTTTTAAGGCGACCATCTTTAATTAGACAATTTATTGAAGTTGTAAATTCACAAGAAAGTTCATTCGCCCCTTCACAGTAACGTGGTTAGGTGTGGTAACTACCAAAATCATAAGCCTACCAGTAGTCCTCCGTAAACACAGAAAGAAAGAAATACAAACCAAAACACAAAGGTGATAGCGTATAAATCCTGAGAATAGCAGTGTTTCAATAGGTTATTTTAATGGTTTTGTTTTAAGGAAGGGATAGAATTATTCCGAATGTTAGTGACGTTTACGTTCACCGTAACACGAAGTATAATGAATTAACTGGATCTCTTTTCCTTGTTTATGGACTACCGTACGCAATTGTTTTGAATAGAACAAAATTTAGATCGGCGCCAGAGAAAGAATTAGAAACAGTTTTAATTCCGTGAATATTGTAACACATCTGATCTAATGTGTAAGAGAAATGCATTGTTATTATTTGAGGACGATATCAAATTAGTTTAATCGGTTATACGTGTCGTTGGGGCCTAATATTCCATATTAGATTTATCTACAACTATCGCCTGTTCTCACGTACAAATTAACATAGTTTAATAACTGTTAGTGCTGTGTGTTGATGTTAGTACAATACAGTGCTTGACTCGGTGCATCATTAGGCCTATATCTTTTCAGTGTATGCATGTCCCAACGCTGTCCACATAACCTAAAAACTCCATTATGTAAAAAAATATATCACGCTATTATTTCGTCGTTCGTATTCAATGTATCTTGCGACGATTGTGTTATTACAAATCGAATTTCTAAATACTTGTAATTAGTTCATTGTATATTAATGAATTAATGATAATATATACAGCCCCCACACATAGACAACGAAAAAACCACAATGCATAACATAAATACATAAACTTCCCTCTGGCGTTTTAGCCAATTGTTCATAATTTTTTTCTTACATTAAACGATGAGTTTTGATATTATTATTTTGAATACGATGATTTCTTAGATCTACTGCGTGCAGTAACGTTACTGAATTGGCGAATATTTGCTTTATTAAATTTATTATAGTGTATATAACGTACGGTAAAGGTACTGTGTCGAAGTTCAGGATACTTTACATCGTACCTATTATGAGTGTTATTGTATCTTCTCATGTACTAACACACATCAAGGAGGTTTTATAGAAACCTCCTTGCACACATCAAGTATTTCAAATGTTTACTTTTCCTATGTTGACGAATGTACGTAATCTGTCTTTTTTTATTTGACTATATTCGATTGCTGCAAACAAAGTAAAAAAATAGTGCCGTTTAGTTGTTAATAATCGCAAATATCGTAAACACTTACCACGATTATTATGCCAAAGGGGTTTAGATAACGTGGGTAATTGGTAATTTTTATTTTCCTGATATTATCCAAAATAAACTCATTATTTAAATCCGTTCAGATTAGATATTATGGACTGATAGGCACTTATGGTGCTATTTTGGTATAAGTTTTAATTTCAACCCGCCTTTGCTTCATGAGTAATGACGTTGGCGCCTGACTCGCGTAGTTTCAATCTTCGTGTAAATAGGCGGGAAGAAACTATAATGTATCGTCTGTGAATGGTCAATGGTCCTTCACTAAAGGCAATAATGTCGCCATATTTGCTTTACTTAGCTGATTGTATCTTAATCATTTCTTCGAGTTGTGGGATTTATGATGTTCGGATTACGTCCCCTCGAAAACGGCATCCATCACCTCAAGTGGGGTTTTAATAACCCTGGCTGAAAATATTCGCCACAGCTAATGAATATTCATCATATTATTTTGCATCAAGTATCCGATGAAGTAGTTGTAGTGAGATTTGTTATATAATTCGCTATATACTTAACATCGGTTAAAAGAGATTGAAGTAGAATGGGTTAAACGACATGTCATGTGTTAAGCGGTAGCAAATGAACTAACGCGAATCGTGATATTAAAGAATATCGATTCCAATTAAAAACAAATTTATTTATGCGTATCAAGTCCTTAAGATTTCTTTGCATATAATGTGCTTTAGGCCTACTTATAAGTGATATCGTTCGACCATCTCTAAACCAAGCAAACAAAGAATCGACGATGCCTTCCGTTGAAAGTCAATGATAACTTTTGACCATTTGTTTTGTTAGCTAAAAAAGATGAGAATATTACACTTAAGAATTCGTTGACTTAAGCTACGCGAGTAACTGTAATAATATGAATGTTTTGTTTATTATAATTTCAGATAACACAGTTGAAAATCGACCATAACCCATTTGCGAAAGGTTTCCGTGATCAGGGATCCGGTAAAAGAGAAAAGAGGTGAGATTTTTTAAAGTTTTTACTACAAACGATAATGGTGGTGTGTTTGAATGAGAAATTGGATATAAATGTATAGGTTAGGTATTATTGTTAATTATGTTATATTTTTATACTTTTTCTTATTTGATCTCTAAAATTTTGTTATAATTAATATTGATTTTAATACAATGGTTAGAACACATATTAAAACGAAATATTTCGTCAGTTCTTCCACATGCGCTAAGGACACTTTTGGAAAGTGTTACCGTTTACCGTCTCTTATGTACTCGGAGTGCGTTCCTTTATAGAGCTCATTTATATTTTATGAACGATCATTCCTTTTGATCGCTGTTATTGTTATGGCTTACGGCAGCGATGAGTGATACACTGCTAGCGGGCAACATTCTCGTCTGCCGTTGGCTTCACTTCCTACATCAAGGCGGGTAATAAGTTGTTCGTGCCTTTTCTGTGGATTATTCCTCTCGAAGCGTGAACAGAATGAATGGTTTTCTCGCTTCATCGTTTTCTCGACGAGTCACAATAATTGTGGCTGTCATAATGTTAATTCTGTTCCGGCTCGAAAGATGACAAATTGGTCGAAAATATAAGATAGACATACTGTTGTTTTTAAACGAACACTAAGTGAAGAGTCGCCTTATTCATGACCTTAAGTTGACATTTAAAACGTTTCTCGCGAATAATAACATTTAAAAACATCGTCGTCTTGTTCATTGGATTTTTAAGGCTCCATTTATATCAATGATGATGAAAATGAGTGTGTTAGGCAAGATTTATCGCCATCGTTTATTAACGTTGTCTACCGCAATACGTTAAATACAATAGATATTAAATAGTTTGGAAAATAGATAGTGAACAATTTAAGCAAATATTAAATTAAATCCCGCATAATGAAGACGAATGAAATAATTTATGATTGTTTAATAGTCCTTCCGAGTATGAAAAATTAATATAGGCCTATTGTTCGATTACAAGGAGAAATTAACGAAGACCTCACAATGTGCCGTATTATTATAAACAGGTGTCCGCGTTGCACTTTAAATAGAAGGCTTGAGTATACTTACTTTAACCTTAGATTTGTACTTTTAGTTAATGGTTAAATCGATGGGAACTAACTTGGAGACAAATTATCCCGGTTACGGCCCATAACGACCCGTTTCTATACATTTGTTACTTCTGTGTTTTACTCTAAGGTAGACTGATGTTAAACAATCGATATAGGAGATCAACGAACGTTTCGCGGGTGTTGATTTCGTAGCAGATAATATACAAAAATTCATGTTTTTTAACACCGAGGTGTTCGTTTATATAAAGATTTGAAAAAGTATATAAGTAGGGTATTGTGATTGGATCACTCATGTATGACAAACTCTTGCGGTCTTTCACCTCTTCATTGCTATCTATTTACCTCAAAACGTCAATACAAAATTAAAATTTGTGAATTTTCTATTTGAAAGAATGAGCATTGAATGGCGACAAATCTGCGTTTGTAGCTTTTGTGTCATTAATGATTAGTCCAACGCCAGAGTCTATGATCTGTGAAAAAATACATTACTTACAAATCGTCGATATTATTATTGCGAAGGATCTTTCAGTTAAAATGGAGTGCGCTCTTAATCGCCGCAAACCGTTGCAGGCCTAAGTCAAATACTTAATGAAGCTATCGTATAGAAGAACTGTCAAAAACCAAATTTACCATGATTTGTTTGCTAATTCTGAAAAGTCCCTTGTGTCAAATTTAATCATTGATGCTATTAAGAACGAGGGGGTACGTTTATTTGCCGCATTTGTCTTTCTTTCTCAGCGTCTTTTGAATCGTATTAAGAAATCAATGAAAGGCGATGTAATCTTGTCATGATTTGATTGTTGATTGTGGGTATCGGTGATGATGTGCTGTTTTGGCCCCGGGGTCTTGTAAATCTCCGACAGCATAAAACTAACAATATCGAATATTGTATTGTCTGGGGAGAAATGTTTTCGTCGCGTTTATCTACCAAATGCGTTTAATTCGCGTATTGTGGCGGATAACGATGTCTAGTTAAAATTCTATTATGGACATTAAGTTAGAGACGTTTATTCCAAGTTGATTACGCTCTCGCTACTGCTGATAATGAGTTAGAGAATAGCGATAAAAGACGACTAATTGAAAATTATAGACATCTATTAATGGAAACTAATTATATATCCTTCATTGTATTAACCCCTTGCGGACGTAGACCAGGGCGGCGAAACCTTGCTTATTTACGATTTGTCAAACAAATTTTTAATGTGTTTTTCTTCTTTGTTTCAGAAGGTATCAATCGTCTGGGTTTGATATGGATTCTAGAGATCCGCAAGATGGCGAGAGTGATACGGAGCCGGAAACATCCGAAGTCAGCACAACGAGTAATGAACGTCACGACGAACCGACAAAACACACCCCAGGTAAATAGAGATATTTTGATGATCGTGGAAATGTAGTATAATATTTAAATACATGTTAAGACAAGTTAATGTGAACAGATTATAATCAGGGTAATTTAATTTGGTTTATAAATAGAATCTTAGTAATAAACATGAGAACCGTTGGAAAATATTAATTTTCAGATAAACTTTTAAAATGGTCTGCCTAATCTACTGTTTAATGTCTACAATTTGGTCTAATATTACGCACGCAAATAAAATTGTTTTAAAAACTGTATACTGTCCCTGAGTTAAATATTCAGATTGCTGTGTTTTAGTTGATAAATTTAAGGTTTATAATGATTTGTATTTTTATTTTTTTGTTTCAGAAGGAATCACAATCGAACACGACAGTAGAAAACACGAAATAACGAGAACAGAACAAATCAATGACAAATGTCATCATACAACGGACATTAAAGATACAGAAATGCACGAAATTACAAAGGATGACGATGACAAATCTGAAAGGAATGAAAAGGAAGAGGAAACAGAAAAACAAACAAAGATATCACCAGAAAAAGAACGCGATTGCAGTAGTTCAACAAAAGACTCTAAACGATCAGAGATTAAAAGACCGTTTTTAGACGATGATTCTAGTACGGTTAATTTGCGACGGAATCTATTTCAACCGCCGCATTCTTCACAACATTCAGCAATGGCACCTTTTTACGCTGGTGCGCATCCTCTGTTTCTTCATCATCCAATGGGATTAACAGCAGCGGCCAATGGCCTTCCAGGAATTGGAAGTATGGCCCATCTCTTACCTTTTGTGCCAACATCACTCGGACACTCACATACACCTCATCCTTGTTTAGATCCTCAATTTGCCTTTAATGCCCAAAGCCAACTCGGTGTGTACGCAGAACATTCGCTAGGCTCGGCATACTCAGCTAACCCATGTGCTGGTGCAATATTAAACAGCCCACGATTCCGATTTTCCCCTTACCCACTTGGACTCGGCACGAGTATGCCGTCGTCAGTAAGCCCACTTGCTACGTCATTGGCTTATGAAAACATTTTACGATCAACAAGCATTGCTGCTGGACATTTAGGACTCGGGTCATCCTCGCCAATATCTAGTAACTCGAGCACTTCAAATCTCACGCCCTCTGCGTTAAGCTCGGCAACAAATGAACTACAGAGCATTCAGAAAATGGTTAGTGGGCTTGAGAAGCGAGAAGTTGTAACCCCAAAATAAAGTTTAAAAACTGTATAAACGGTTACTTTTTACCAGTACGCTATAAGCTACAACTCATGAGAGCACATGACGAGATGCCAGCCAGCAGGACGTGGCAGTGCCGTCCTCTAGGGAGCAAAATTAGTGTCGTCTGCTGGCTTAAGGCTAAGTCAATGTTGTCTGCTGGCTAAGGCAAAGTCAGTGCCGTACTTTAAACAGTTTCAAATGGTGCTAGAACAATGCTAATTACGACAACAGAAAGGGATCGTTATAAACTTGAGTATTTATATGTTAATTGTATAGTTCAAACACTTTGTGTCAATCATAATTTAAAATTTGTGTTTAATTACTAAACATTTATTACTTTTAATGCTCAATATCTATAACGTATCATCCTATGTCGTAATTAGTTGGTTTGGTTACAAATTGATATAATGTTAATTAGCCTCAGTGATTAATTATTGTCACGAAAGAGTAATATATATTGAAATAATTGAAACTGTTGATTTAGTAATAATGAATATTATATGAGTGACGTAATTGGAGTGAATTCTTAGGAATGAGCTAAGTATAATTATAAAAACAAACATCGAATTCTATTCGGTTTAGTTGAAATAACTAGGTATGTTGATTTAACGTCTGTTGATGATTCTTCAGATACAGCAACAAAACTGTGCAATTGAAAACTTTTTAAATGTTTGTAGTCAAACAATTTTTTGGTAGGACAAAATTTACAGGAGAATTGTCGTATAATCGGGTCTAAAAATAAACGACGTGTTCGGGAACCATTGCAAGCTGAGATTTTAGCCAGCCTGTAGATGGCGCTAGCGCACGACGCTTTTGAGGCGATTGTCGTCAACCCCATCCGCTTACCTGTTTGTGTCTATCTTAAAAGCTGTATATAATTTAAGATGAATATTTATGTATTGTTCTTGTATGATAGTGAAGCAAAACTAAACAGACCTATTTATATGAAAAAAAAACAAGAAGTAGCCTAGCCATATTTGTAGAGAAAATTATTATAAATTGTACTAAAAGAAAATTTTGAACAATTCTTGGACAGTACAAAACACGATCAAAGAACGATTCTCCACACGGATGACTAGAATACTTGAAATATCCCATGACGTCATATGCGAGTGCTTTTGATGGTCTAATAGTTATTTTATATTCTTATTTGACCCATACACTTATGTTGGACCTAGCTAGATTCTTTTTAATATATATATTTATAAAATTTAATTTATCTAGGCTACTGCTACAATATATTATTTTTCCTATAGATCTACTTCTCTTTGGATATTATTTTATTATTATGTCAGAAATGTCGTTTTTGGAGATTATAACAAAACTCCTTAACAGAACATGTTTTTAAATACAAGAGAGCTCTAAATAAAAATGGTTATATTCTCATTAAAATGAGGTTATATATAAAAAGTAATTGAGAATGTGTTTTGTGGTTTATTGACTGCATGCTTCTGTTTTGTTTTAGGCCATACTATATTGGATATCAGAAATCAATCACAAATCATTATCATCATCAACATCATCATCAACATCACCATCATCATCATCATCATCATCATCATCATATCATCATCATATCATCATCGTCATCGTCATCATCATCATCATCATCATCATCATCATCATCATGCATACAATGAATATGGACTATGTAGTCATTAATGTGTTGTTGTTGTTGTTGTTGTTGATGTTATTATTATTATTAACATTAATTACAAATCGATATTAACATCAATCCATCAACATTATAACATAGCGAATATGTCAACATTATTTTAGTGCAGTTACTGCAGTAATCTATTACTAAGTCTATTGCAATTACCACACAAGGATACATCTCGACATGTTGTATTCAGTAATTTTCGTTCTGGCACTGAAGTATTGTTGTAGCTGAATTACTGCAGTAGGCCTAACTACAGCAGAAAAATCTTGACATAATCGTATTATTGGTTGTCCAAGTCCGACCAACCCAATAATCTCTAACTCTCTAGGATCGTTAAAAAACCTAATTAATTTACTGTACATATAATACAGTTTACCAAAACCAGGCTACAATATGAATTTAAAAATACAGTATTAAAATAAAGAAAATACATTAAAGTGGATGTCTGCTAAAAATATCCCCGGCTCCCCAACTCTTTAAAATGTGCAATTGTAATCCTTACACAAGCATAATCATCGTCGACGACGACGACTTCACAATAGTATACAGGATGTAAGAAAATAAAATACTGTATTTAAAATTAAAAAAAAAATGCTACTGCTAAACGCAAATAGGATCTACTTGTAAATACATTACAGTATTGTGATGATGATGATGATGATGATGATGACAGTGATTATGGGGGTAACAGGTTGCATTACCCTCCCGACAAAACCTCAACGACTGAAAAAAAATTCGTCCGTAGGCCAACTGCTATCTGGACCCTGTTTCGATGTTTCACATGTAGACCAACTGGCGCGTGGATTGGCTAAAATGACCCCCACCTTCGATGTACCACGGCTTCCCACACTTGTGAATACGGTGCTGGTTATAGTGAATGTTAACCATGTGGATGTATAAATTTGCACAGAATTCTAAACATGTGCATTGACATCGCAACGTGTACAATACAAGAGCATGGTTACTGATAGTGAAAAAATGGAAAATGAAGAAAGATCATAAAGGACACACAGTAGATTCACATGAAGAATTCAACCATTGTTCTCTCCAGGTAAACACTAAACGTTGTTTCAGTTTGGAGGATATAAATTTCTTCTAGTTTTACTAAAACATGGCGAATAAATGTTGCTTTCATATAATGCCTACAGTTTACAGGCGACTGGTCTTTACGACTGAACTTCTACAGTCAACGTCGTCGATCTTCACTGACAAAGGCAGGTCTCCTATCATGGAACTATCATGTGTTCTCCATGCTTTACCATCTTAGTTAATCCCTTGAAGGTGTTAATGTCTGCCATTTTTCAGATCTGCCATTTTTCAGATCGTCCAGCATTTCATTTCTTCTTCCCTTCCATTTTTCCCTTCACATCTTCCTTTCAGAATCAATTTCATCAATCATTCTCTTAAAAGATGAACTATCAATTTTTTGTCGTTTCATTATTTCTGTAATCAAACTCCTTCATTCATTTATTCTCTGTAATACTTCAACATTCGTTATACGCTCTATCCAGGTAATGTCTAACATTCTTCTCCATACCCATATCTCGAATGCTTCAAGTCTATTTGCTTCGTCCTTCCACATTTTTCACGTTTCTGAGGCGTATACTACAATGCTCCATATTATGCTTTTGATAATTCTCTTCCTTAATTCTTGTTTTAGTTTTCCATTTTTTTAGGCATACTGTCTTTATAACGCCTTTCGTCATCGTTATGATGACGACGACGATGGTAGTGTTGGTGGTGAAGATGAAGATGGAAGTGATGGTGCTGGCGGAGGTGGTGGGGGTGGTGATGATGATGACGAGGATAATAATAATGGTGGTGGTGGTGGTGGTGGTGGTGACGGGGACAACGAAGATGTGTTGTGATTTATCCTTCCTCTCTTTTATCACTTACCTAATAGGCCTACTGTAGCCTAATTCTCTGACTGTAAAAATGTGTAAGGAAAACAGAATAAGGTCTATCAAAATAGAGGAAAGATGTCTTTTAAAGATTGTTTATGCAATGAATGCCGAGTATGATTCATGTAAATTTGATCAACATGACCCTTTCGGAATGTCATTAAAATGCAAAATGAATCACTTATGGCGTTTAGCTTAACATCACGGGTCACAGATAGAGAAATTACCCCAGCTGATTGCTTCCGGATAAAGTAGGGGAAATCCAATTCGTGGGTTGTTTCGTGGGGTTGGTCACGAACTGGGTATTTATGTGGCTTATTCGCTACTTAATATTCCACCGGTGAAGGCCTATCGGTTAGATCACGAGCCTTCTGAACTCCAGGGTGCAGGAAGCTGTTCTTGATCGCCTACTAGTTGGCTCCCAACCTAGGGGTAGATTAGGGAGGTTTGGAGGTGAGACATCCTCGTAAGTGGCACCCAACCTGGGTGTGGATTAACAAGGCCCGGAGGTGATACATCCCCATCAAGCAGACTCCCAACCTAGGTGTGGATTATAGCTGCTTGTCGGGTGAAACATCCCAGTGAATCAGAAATCATATCTGGTCTTCGATCCGGTTGTTAACCCACGTGGTACTGTCAGCACCAAATCGTGTACGTTTGTACGTGACTGATGAAGTACGTCGGTAAGGAGACTACTGTATATCCAAGATTAACTTAATAATAACAGTTATTTCAATATCTAGACCTACCATTAATTCTTCGTGTAACCATTTAGTAATTCATTCGGCCAGTCAGTTCGTTAAAAAATATATCGTCACCTGAAAACTGATAAAAAATTTGAAAACTTCTAATTTTGCAAAATTTTGCTAAACATGAGAGCAAAAAACACCATTAAAAGCCATTGAAATGGCATTACGTGTGTCTAGTGCTGTGAGGATCGAAAATGTTATTTAACAAAAGAAAGAAAAAAAGCTCGTCACACATGCTTTCAAAATATATCAACTTAATATCTCCTGCATTAATGTCATCATATGTATATATGTAATCAAAAGTTCCCTCGGAGAACGATACTACCAGTCAAGCTTTTGTTGAAATACCGATACATGATTTCCCCCTACCATTATTTTTGAAAAGTATGCAAATAAAGAACAAAATGAAATCATTTGAAACTGAAATTGGCAAAAAAATAAGAAAACCGGGCCTATGGAAAAAATCTGGCTCTTATTAAAAAAGGTGCAGGCCTATCTATACAAATAATAGTGAGGTTTCGCATCTTTACTAAATACGAATACGAAAACGGATACGTCATACATTCTTGTAACGATTGAGTAGAACACCTTGAATATCTGTCACAGTTAGTCAGTATTTTACAACGATCATCAACAATTCATAGGTAGAAAATTTGATATACTTTTGAACACATTTTGAAACTTTAAGAAATTGGACGTGTGACGTATCCGTTTTCGTATTTCGTAAGTTTGCGAAACCTCACTAATATTATAGCGCAACTTCACAAAATACGAAAACGAAAACGGATACGTCATATATTCCTGTAACGTTTTAACTGAACACCTTGAATATGTGACAGTTGTTGGTCAGTATTTTACGAAGATTCTCATCTAGGCCTATTCGTAGTAGAAATTTTAATATAGGCCTAGGCATATTTTTTAACACATTAGCAAATTTCAATAATAAAAGTGTGACTCCGTTCGTTATCGTATTTCGTAAATTTGCGAAACGTCACTCGTGTTAGAACTATTGTCCAAGATCTAGTAACTATCTCTTTTTAACAAATCGTTATATTTATTATTGTGGTTATACTGCATGATTTATAACTTAGAATCACGTGCTGTCCTAACATTTTCAAGTAAATTTATCCGGGGTCCAGACAGACTACACGCCCGAAAACAATAAAATAACATATCTACTGAAAATTATACTTTAGTTCAATATAAGAAGTTCGTCGTATGTGTGACAAGAGGAGCGTGTGCTCGATCTAACTTCGTTAATTCAATGAAGCTAATAGACTGGCGGTGTAATATTATATGAATGTTTTGTTCTTTTTATACGTCTTTTGATTTGTTTCGAGACTAAATGACTGAAAAATTGCAAGAGGAACTGAAGAAGAAGCAGTTATCTATGTGTCAGTTAATTTATATAGCGCCTCGTGTATTCCGCCAAGCGAAGAAAGATAATTTAATGAGCGGTAAAGCGAGTGCGAGTGTGTGAAGTTTATTAAGCGCATTCGAGTTTCTACGAGTTTGTGATCGCCATGCAATAATGAAATATTTGGATCGTAAAATATCGTGTACAGAATTTAACAATGTTTTTGGTCTGTCTTTGTTAAATACTAAATGCATGCTATGTTTTAGTGGTTTTTTTTATCATTATACTATACCTGACAGTTTGTCTGTTTTGTCCACCTTATGTGAAACAACTGTATGCAAATTTACCGTTAGAATACAAAATTACTGTAGTGAGGTTTTGCAAAGTTACGAAATACAAAAACGAAAACGGATACGTCATAAATTATTGTAACGTTTGAATATCTGTTACATTTGGTGAATATGTTAGGACGATCATCAACGATTCGTAGGTGGAATATTTGATATATGTTTTTAACATATTTCGGAACTTTGAAAAATGGAAGTGTGACGTATCCGTTTTCGTTTTCGTATTACGTAAATTTGCGAAACCTCAATCATGTTGTAGTCGCCCACTGGAATCCAGTGCGTCGTTTAGATTTTCAAATCATCAAAAAATCGTCTTCGCCGAGTCTCAACTCAACACTGGCATTACGTTTTAACGCGATACCAGTTTTGAATTGTCAACGCATTGACTCAAAACTTGTCGCCTGTCATTTGCTGCAACTGATGTTGGTTCATGAAATGTAGGCCTATAGAAGTCCAGCTTGTCACTCAAGACATAAACGCATTATACCGTGCCCTGTACCGTGCACATGTTGATTTAGACCATCAACGCATCACAATACATGCGTTACCGTCACATAAAACCGGTGTACGACGCGTTGTTCAATGCATCAACGCGTTACGGGAATCGTTCATCGCACCGAGAGACAAACTTTTAAACGTACAGAAAGTCAAGCATATAGACAAACTACCGACCTATGGCTGGGTTTACACAGGAATTTCGGAATATCCGATAAAATATCTATCAATCAAATCAACTTAAAAAATACAACTGCGCAAACTCAATTTAGACAATAGTTGCGAGTCCATAACTTCCGGTAATTTTTTTGGTGATTTCCCTTTTCCTCGCGTGACACCCTGGTGCAACCGCGGTGAAATCCTTGCAAAGGCAAGATAAATTTTGACCCAATGTCAAAAGAAAAAATTATCGCATTTAGGTCAATTATCGGAATATTATCGGATAATTATCGAATAATTTTATTACGTCAGAATAGGTTAAACCCCCGTTTCTGCAGCACTTTTAATTTATCGGATTTTTTTTTCTGTGGAAACACGGCCTTAATCATTACACGCGCTCGTTTTGCGTCTCTATGCGCATTTCTCTACGCGCGCGTAACGGTTTGTAGCTCATCGTTTGTGAGTTCGGCCGTTCGGCTATGGACGAGGTTAATGTCCGATGTTATACCGATGTTCGATTCAATTACTCAGTGTGTCTGATACATGAACGTAAATTACTCACAACATTATCAATCTCATCGAAAAACCATTTTGAATGAAGAAAATCCATTTGTGTGTTTAGCGATCTTGCAACTTTTACAGACCCAAAGCACGTTCGAATTTAAAAAGCTTATTGAAGAGTACTTAAGAAATAGAATGTTTGTAAGTATACCGGTTGGTTATTAGCATCAGGTAGGGCGGCCAAGTCGTTTAAACAACAAACAACTTTTCTACATTCTAGTGTGCTACAAACTTGTTATAAGCAGTGTTATTTGAAGATGTATTGTCACTTGAAAAATGACAAAACAATATAATTTGAAAATAACTTGTTTATTTTGAAGAAATATATAAAGATCAATCCAGACTCAAATTTATTTGACAAAAAACTTGATGATACCCATATATGGTAATGACATTTCTATATATGGTCATGGAATGACATCATCATGACCATATATAGACATATCAATTGTTTTTGTCAAAGAAAATTTGATAGTCTGGATTGAGCTTAAGATATTATGGTCATGACGCTAGAAATTAGGGTATTTTTAAAAATATTACCTCCAGTATTACAACGTTATATGCTAAATATGAGGAAAAAACACCAAAAATGCTGGAAGCCTCTATAATTGATCATTTCTCACTGTACAATTCTTATTAAGCAATTTTTAATTACACTAAATACCGTACTATTCTCCAGTTCTTAACTTGGATGTTACTTTGATACGAGCAAGTTCATTTCAAAATTTATGTTGATTAGTTTTTTGGCAATTTTCAGGTTACAATACATCTTTAAATCGTTAATGATGTGTGAATGATATTCATGGCCGATTTAGGCTATGAGTTTTAGTTTCTGATATTATTTAGAACAGGCCTATATTTTGTAGACAAATCATTTCTAAACTTCGGTCAGGATATGTTTTGGTTGGTACCCTGCGCTTAACCAAGGAGTTGTTATAGTAGAAATGAAGATCACCTCATAAATTATCTGGATAATTTGAAATTACTGTAGGTCATGCATATAATACAAGATTTAATAATCCTTTGAATTTAGGTGTTTCTTTTTGGCATATTAATTTTTGGAGGATTCAGAATTGCTTTTATTGATGCGGTTATTTGGACTAATCTTCATTTTGAATTATATAAATACATCAAAATTTGCTTTCTCTTCACAACTTAAGGACTTGATTTTACAAGAGTATATAAATGAATATTATTTTCTCATGTTAGGCCTATATTGATTATTTGATGTAATTTGTTTTTCTTAATTATTGCTTTATTTTACTTTGTAGTTTAGATAGTTAAGACGTCACCAAGCTGGATTAGCTTTGACTACCGATTTTCATGGCTTTTCATTGGCAATAAAGAACAGAACAGAACATACTCTTTGGTTTAACATAGCCTATGCTTACGTTCCGCTAATCGGTTACCCTCTTTTGGGTTGTAACTTAATTTTGGGTACAGAAATCATTTTATTCGTTTATTGTACTGTAGAATTGCTAGGCTAGTACGCAATGAATATGGATAAAATATTAAAGAAAAATTGAATAATTTTATATGACCTAACCCTGACACGTTAATTTTCTTTTTTCTACTTATAAACGATGATCGCCAGTGTGGTGTACTCTGGTCTGGTTATTAATCAATTCTTCAATATAATAATTGTGTAGGAACCCATTTTAATGATATCTTTCCTTTTTAATGCAGTTTTTAAGTATTTCTGAGAAGTGTTTTAAAAGGTTTCGTTATTTAACAAACCGCACACCTTTGCAATTAATTATGTTCAGAATCATTACGGTATGTACCGTTTGCTCATTAAACAAACATTAATACTCGAGTATTGTATATCATGTTGAAAAAGACATTACAATATTATAAGCATAGACCATAGATATATAATTTACGGCTAGATGGTGAACTTAACATTGTAGAATTGCAGTCCCATGTAGACGCCTACTATTTTGATTTCTCAGCCTTCGTCACAAACATATAAGTTAAATAATAATAACTGTTTTACAATTGTTGTGTTTTTATCATTTATTTTGTTAGAAAATTATTTGCATATGTCACGCATATTTTATGTTGTCTTTAGATTTGGATTAAATTTACTTTCATTTATTGATAAATTTGAAACTTCTATGAAAGATTGGGTGCGCGATTTCGACATAGCAACCATACGGCCGTATCTATGGCTCTGATAGCAACAGCGTTAAAACGTAAAGCAAATTGATTGGTTGTTTCGGAATTCATGGAACTGCACTTTAGGGCCATGCATTCTGTGGAAGTTCACCATCTAGCCGTAAATAATAAATCTATGGTATACACACATACAGGGTGTTTTTATGATGTCGTAGAAAAGGATGTTTACTAGTAATATCATGTACTATTATCGTTTGTTCTATTTAACATTTAATGTTATTTATTTGCAAGAACTAGACTTTTTCCTAAATTTTAAGATTTAAAATTGCAAAATTCGGCCGTTTCTAAACTAGTAAACTAGGGGTTTCATTATTTAACAAATAATCAATCATTTCATATTGTAATATTTTATTTTTTTTAAACTGAACCACTTTCAATTGGAAATCAGTGCTTATAAAATAAAAAGGTATATAACTACATTTTTTTTCTTCGTCTAATTACATCGCTATACTTTCCTTTCAAATGTTGTACTTCAAATTACGCCATAACTTCGTGCTCCCTTTATTGAAATCCCCTGAACATCCCTTAAAGGCCTGGCGTCCACTCCACGGTTCTTCAGATTCCGTCATGCGTTATTCCTACCTTTCAAGATTCTCTCGTCTCCTTTCTTCATATCTTAGGGCCTACAATCTCGCCCTTGACACCTTCTGTACCCCTTTCGATATTAGGTGATGTGTATCATTAGGCCCGATATAAATATTCAGCCTCATACTGTTACCGTGTACATTTATAAATGTTTGATGAGCCCTTGTTGTCTCATGACTGACTTGTTAGAAATTTGATCTTAAAAAGTATGTTTGTGACATCTGCAGGTTCTAAAGTAGTCTTGGTTGAAGACGGTGATTCGGTTTTATTCGGAAAAACGATTTAAAGGCACCCATTACGTTCCATAGCAGGTGGATCGTTATACCTGTCTGATGTTTGGATGTTTGTATATTAACGACAAACCTCACATCACCAAAACTTTATCATCCGTTGGTGGCGCACTTTATTAAACACTTAAAATAAATATAATGACTTGGAGCAAGTCTAGTTCTAAAGCATAATTCCCGGAATACCCATGAGGCACCTCATGTAAAACCCCCAAGTTGTCTAATATTGAAACTAGTTTTACGCTTCAAAATGAGGGTCCATTATTAAAATCGGACATACCGTATATAACCAAAGTTACGAAACAAAATATACAAAAAAAACTTTCTTTGTAGGCCTATTTGTTGTAGGCCATATTTCCTGTTCTTTTGCATATTTCTCAATAAGTTCCTGCGCGCGAAACCTTAGATGGTTTCTATCTCAACCCAAATGCATCATTTGACAAAGTATGCAACCTTGCTATGATTTTCTTTTTATTCAGATGTTTCAAACAGAGGCGTATCGAGGATTTGGGAAGAAGGAAACTACACTGATCGGATTACAATTTTTACCGTATTTGAAGCGTTTTTCTGGATAGCTGCCTTTATAGTTCTTTTCCTATGTGCCCTTTATTTTTTTTCCTCTGGGGTGGCGGTGGTGGAAGGGTGGGGAGGGGGTATTCAAGGCCCAGTCTTCAAATTAGAACTGTATACAATTCTAATTTTATTGTTTTCTACAACTGACAGGGTTTTCGAGCACCAAAACTGGGATGCGCCACTGTCAAAGCATCACCGCTCTGTCGAACGGTAGGCCTGGTTACATTTACAAGATATCTTTTAAAATTATCAGACAGATTAATGTTGTTGGGTTTTGGTGACGATCTTCTAAACGGCCGTTTATTTGAGTAGGGCTATAAGATGCACTTTATTAAACGTCTTTGTTGTTCTTATAGGCCTAGTAAGCGTGACACTTTGCCTCATATTCTCCGACCTCCAGAGCACTATTTCTCCATTCACCGATATTTTTCCAACATTGGCCTTAATTTCAGTTAGCGAACGACTTCCGCACGATTTATTAGTACTCCACGCGCAAATTACGTACTTCCACGCACGACGCGTGAACAATGCACTGACTTCCCCTTCGTACTTAATCGTATTGAACATGGTAAGTCCTCTTTTTAAAGATGAAATTAGAGAGAATAGTAACAATGAATACAGAATGCTTCCGCTAAAATCGCGGACACTCTCAAGCTTAAAATACCATTTAATCGACACTTAAATTCGTACGGGAATTTAATCGTACATAAAGAGAACGGATTAGTCGGCGATAAAAAAGAATTAAGTGGCGATCAATGATGGAATTAACTATTTAGTAAAGAATATGATTATTAGAAGAAGCCGAAAACACAATTCGTGTTAGAATAAATTCGATGTGCCGGCGTTTATATCATGTAAATGCGAACCGGAATAATTTGAATTAAATAGCAGGAGTTGAAAATAGTGGAAGTGAATTAGTTGTGTAATATTATATTAGGGCTAAAATTCTTTGAAATTTAGAAAAAAAATAACCCAGTGTAGGAAACAGGTGTGGCTGAGCAGGGCCCTTCTACATCAACCCTCGCCTCAACCTCCCCGTGATACAGCGGAGAACTGAATTTGTTCTCACACCCTAAAACATTTAATAGGCCTAGTAAATTTTGAGACTTGACACACAGCAGTAGCGGATTTAGTTGGGTGTCAAGGGGCTCTCCCACCCTTCAGCTTTGAAGAAAATTGTGCAAAAACATCATAAATGCTGGCGAGTGAGACTGCGAATGGTGGCCTTGACAAAAGTAGTAAACATATTGGAAATGCCTTTCTTCATTACCTAATTTGTTTAGACCCAGAACCATTCACTTGTTACACAAGGATCATTCGGGAACGCAGGCCTCTTATGTAAACATCAAACTTAAAACCTAACGAGTCTAGGATCAAAATTCTCCCTCTACCCATAGGAGATAATAAAAGTGACGAGAATTGAATTCAAATATCACCCTAGAGAATGTTTAATGGTATTCAAAAATATTGTATGACGCGTCTAAGAGACTGTTATGATGTCTGTCATTTTATTACTCGGCGTGTCATATATCGATATTTAAACGTGCAGAGAAATAGGTGTCAAACATTATTATATTACATTGGGTATCAGAACAAGAGGAGAGACAGAAGCTTAAAGGTGCCATGGATGACACCTTTAAGCCTCCATAGAGATGTGTTCAAGGATATCTGGACTCCGAAGAAATTGTGATGCGGTTTTTTATGAGATCCGCTATGAGCAGAAATTGGTACTGGGACCGATATTGGATGCGGTCCTCTTATCTGGTATTTCAAGATTTTACTCTACGCTTAGGCTTAATCGAGTTTCAAGTGAACAGTGTGGAAAATTATGGAGAGCTATCTTAACATATCCTGTTTATCCGGACTATAACGGTCAATAATATCTGAGACTACTAGAGATTGGAATCACTGTGTATTTCCCTTTGTTCTCATATCAGCACTAAGCTAGTTCTTGTTATGTAAATATGATCAGATTAAGTGACACTACTGTAGCATACTGCACATGCTCTGTTAGGATTTATTCCAAAATGGAATGGTAAAATAAAAAATCCTATGAATATTACACCAAATTATATCTTTACTATGCATCTTACCAATTTAAAATCAGTTTTATGTAACAATTCAACTATTCAAAATTTTTAATCAGTAGGTGTATTTTTTATGGGTAACAAAAATGTGTGATTTATTAAAGCTTTTGTGGCAGAGGTTTGCTTAAGTTATTAAAAGTTTATTAATGTATAAAAACTTCGGCCACAAAAATACACATAATGATTACAATTGTTGAATACTGTTCTAAATCTAAGTTTATAAGGCTGAGGTGCATATCAAGGTAGAATTTGATGCAAAATCTACGAGATTTTTTTTTTGTATTTTACCACTGGACTTTGGGACAACTTGTATCCAGTGCAGTACGATACAGTGGTTGTCACTGTTGGAATAAATTGTAACAGAGCATGTGCAGTACCCTAAAGTATCTGTGTAACTTCTCACTGTGACCAAATTTACATAACAATAGCCAGCTGAGTGTTGACATCACAGGAACAAAGGGAAATACACAGGGTTTCCAGTCTCTTTATATGAGTCTCAGATTATACGAAATTGCAGAATCATTGAGGTTAGAATGGTATGAACGTTCATTTTGTATGTGATGAATACATTATGACGTCACAGTCAATAAAAATGATAAAATCGTTGAGATTACACGATTATCGTTTTTATTGATTATGACGTATTTTTTAACACATTTTGTAAAAATATGTTTGTCATCGGCTTAAGAGACACATGAAAATGTGATCTTATCCAGTTTTTTTTTCACTACTGTAGGAACAATTCTATTTGTATCAATTTATCTTCGATCGTTATATTCATATGTTAAACAGGCCTTAAATCGGCCTACAAAAATTAGCTTAACCTACGGAGTGTGTTATGGCGGAACCGTTATGGCTCTGTGATAAAATAAGTTGGCCAAATGCAAATCTATCGTACTATTTTATGAAGATTTTCGAATCTTGAAATGATACCCTCTCTGAGGTTCCATACCTTGATGCATGAACCTTATTCTCATTGCTGTCGAATTTGTATTACCCTAGGCCTATCGACGAAGGTGATAATGTGCTCATTGGAATGGAGTAAGCATTTAGTGATATCCCTGATTGTTCAAGACTTGTAGTTTGCTACTTACAGTGAGGTTCTATTTGGCGTTCCATACTCTCGTAGACCTAATTATTCTGTACGTTCATTGCTCAACTGCCTTGAATACACCGAATTAGCGACCTTGTTTACATCTAGATTCGTGGGTATAAATATAAATAGAGGGCGCTATTTTCTAT
>JAOTQE010057818.1:0-19351 GCA_025631205.1 Nesometra sesokonis | reverse complement strand
AGCATTGCCGTGTTAAAATAAAGTATTTATTATTATTATTATTGTCATTATTGTGAGCATTCATGTATTTTCTGTAATAATAGAGTAAAAGAGGGCAAAAAATATAATATACAAGAATCAAAGTTCATAATAATTATTTTTCAATAAACAAAATTTTTACTGGTAAATTATAATTTTTACTGGTAAATTTGATGGCTAAAGCCATACTCAGGAGAACATTGCTCATCGCAAGATTTTTGGGATAAGGTAGGCTTCAGGTATATATACTTGGAATACTTCATTCTTGTCATACACCTGTATGCTGACAACAGGGGCGGATTACTATAAGCGGTCTTTAGACTGTCTTAAGCTTAAGACGGTCTATAATCGTGACTTGACGCACGGTCTTTAATTATAGACCATTTCTATACTGCGGTCTTAGGAGTTAGCGGTTTTAAATATTAAAGCCTGCTTGGAGGAGGCTATAAATGGTCTTAAATCACTTACAATGTGGCATCAGCATTATTTTACCTTGAATTGCCTGTTTTAATAAATTGTTATAACTACAACTGTTTAAACATACACTATATTATGAAATTAAAACTAGTAAAACGTTTTCGTAAAAAATCAAAGGTGATGTGGCACAAAAGTTACATAAAATAACGCCCTCAATTACTGTTACTATGGAGTGTTTGGTCGAGATTCAATACTCAACACGGTCTTAGGAAAGACTGTTTTATAGCAATAGTCTAACTTGGGTGACTTTGCTAAGACCGTCTATGTGTTAAAGCCGACTTTAATCTGTAAGTTAAGACCGCCAGTTAAGACTGTTTTATAGCAATCCACTCCAGTCTGCTTGCAGCTTGATAAAAATTTTTTTCCGTTGTGCGATCAATTTCTATCCTGGTCATGAGACACTTGTGAAAGCCACATACTGTAAAAATTTTTTTAAATAAAAATATGGAACACTAAAACACAAAATGTTAATTACTAGTAAAAGAATTTCTTTTCTATTTTACAGAAGGGTCTTGAAACTATCAAAAAAGAACTAACAAAGGAAAGAGTTCAAAGGTCACTAGATGAAGCAACTAAACAGAAGCATGATCTAAATTGGAATTCAATGTTTCAATTTATTCAGAATTACATCTCCCAAGAAGCTGAAATTGTCAAGAAAATGAAAGTTGGTATGTTTCACCATGTTCCTCCTAAGGCAAACTATTTCTAAAAGTTGGTTGCCCAAAACTACAAGTGAAATTGTTCATACGGTCTTACATTGCCATTTGCTTCCATTATCATTCCTGTTTTTGTAATTTCCCCATGTGAGATGAATAAAGATTTTGACTTGCTAACTGCCTTCTTAATTTTGGCCATCGTAAAGTTATCGTGAAATTTACAAAAAAATTAATGGCACGCGAAAATAAAAGGATCTACAGTACCCCTTGAAATGAGTTTAAAATACTCTATAAGTTGTTATTTTCGTGGGGGTTTAATTTAATTTTCAGGAATTTCGCAAATGGGAACATTACCGTGAAATTATCAACTTGCGAAGGTGTCAAATTTTAAGTTACTAAAACTGTAAACAATGTTGGTGGCGCCCTACTTGTCAACCCGGAGGGGAGTTTCCACATGCTCAAGATCGACGAATGACGAAATGTGATGTTGCAGTGGTGCTTGCGATGATGCACTGTATGTAGTACAGTACGAAAGGTTTGGGATTTTGAAATAAAAAAATAGAAACAGCCATTTTTCTCATTTACTAGGCTTAGTACTGGACAATATCTACTGTATCACAAAGGGTATAGGCTACTAGCCCTATTACTTGGGGCCCTTTTACTTAGTCATAGCTTAGGCCTAGTACAAGGCTAGGCAGTAGCAGAATCGGTCGGTAGAAAAGATCATGATTCTACTGTAGTTAATTAGGCCTAGGCCCTATGCCTAGAATGCAACTTTTAGCTTAAATGGCATCTGTGAAAATATCAACGCGCAAAAACGTCAACAAAGTGGGAAATCGTGAAAAATTATGTACGCGAAAATAACAACGTATACAGTACTTGCTATGTTTTTAGCTCATCTGAAAACTGAAAGTAAATATTTTAACTGTGAGTTTGCCCCACTTTATTATTTACGAGTACTTTAAGCTTGGGATCCTGTTCAGTACTCAATCATAGTAACTGTCTTTCACCTTTGTAATTTTTATTTAGGATCAGCAACAACTGCCAGAAAACAAGAGAAGGACAAGAAAGATTTAGGATCTATTTTTAAATGGATAATTAAAGTAGCAAATGCAAGTAAGTAATATTCATGAGTTGTCCAATTTACCGTACTTGTGGGAAGAATATACAGTTTTTTTAAAGTGTCCTGTTTGAATAAACACGCCTAGCCTAATATCAATAAGCACCTTATCAATTTCTTTAATCATTCACTGACCTAAAAAACCTTTCACATATTCATCAATTATGCATAGCATTTTCGGTGAGTTGTATGGCCGAGCAGTTGAGACAGAGGAACTGTGCACGGGTTTGAGGCCCACTTGCACCAAGGTTCTGGTGGTGGTGGAACAAGTCTTCTCAGATAAGGACTATAAACCAGTAGGCCCAGTGTACACGAACAGCTCATGTACACTTTTACCCAGTACATCTTTTGAAAGTAGCGGGTTACCCCAGTGTACTGGTCCATACATGACTCTTGTTGTGGGCAGATGAAAGAGTGCGAGTAAAACCCAGTACATTACATGGTGTGACCCTTAGGGGAGTAAAGAGTCATAAGAATGTGTAACATCTGAGTCCACAGCGCCATGAACATCTTTTAAAGGGATGCTGGTGCATATTCAAATATTCACCATTATTATTATTATATTATTACTAGTTTTGATAAACATCCCATTCGAAGAAGTGTGCATAATTTTATTTGTAAGTTCCTAGATACTTATTCACATGTGTACAGCATTCTGTTAGAGAAGATTTTCAGCAAAAATCAAAATAAAAGTATAGTTGTTTTCTTTTTCTGCATTATCTTTTATTTATTTGTAGGAGGTGAACAAATCAAATGCGAGTCTATTTCGCAATGTGTATTGAAAATGTTGTCCGATGACTTCCATAGAAATGCCTTTGGAGAGGATGTGGTTAACATACTTGGAAAGAATATCTTGCGAAGCCAGAAATATGTTACAGGGTTTAAACAACAAGATTGGAATGGTAGGCTAACTTTTTACTAATATTAAAACGCGCATGGACACTCAACTGCAAAAACCTTTGCGGTAAAAAGCAGGACGATTTTCTAGATGTGTTTAGAGTGTCTGAGCATAGATATCCAAATCCCATGTGTATAATGGAATTACTTTCCTCATGTGTCAGGTCTCAACGTTTCAAATCTTACTACCCTTGAGTCTTCTAAGGAGACTTAAAAGACATTGTACAATAATATTAAAGGGCAGGTTCACCCAAAAATTTACTATTCATTATATGTTTTAGTTAATCATAAAAAGTATACTTAGCCCCATTTGGGAATTTTTAGGATTTTTTTTCCCCTTGAGTCTCATGAATTACAAAAAAATAATAAAAATAAATGCTAGATTTCATCCTTATTCTTTTACACACAAAATAGCAAAGTGGGTAATTTTTTATTATCAAATAAAAGTGGCTACTTTACACTATATAAAAACATCAGAAATGAATAATCTTGGTTACAACACACAAGAATAGTATTTTTCTATATATTTTTAGGTTGTTGATTTTTCACAATTTATTTAAAATACCCCTCGTTCAGACAATTTGTATGTAAAAGAATAGAGATTCTATCTTGTAATTTGAACTATCCCCCCCCCCCTTAGCAATTTTCGCCTATTTATCTAATAATTATAATAGGTAAAATGAATCGTAAAAATTCAGAAACAGGGCTGAATATACTTTTTATGATAAACTAAAACAAATAAAGAAGATAATTTTTTGGGTGAACCTGCCCTTTAAAGAAAAGATGATATCAATGGATGATGTTTTTACAATTTCTTTGTTTTTTTTTTAATTATTAAAATCATTTTTATCGTTTTAAATTCATATATATAATAGGTCCATATAATGTTTTAATGAATTATTGTACAATATAAACATACTGTATGCTCATATTTTTTTAATGTCACTATTTTTAAATTTGTAATACAACAATTTTATTATACGAGCTGCTTGTTGTACTTTATGTTGTATAACATAATAAATATAAAATAAAATTATTTTTATAGATTTGATTAAGCGTTGTACCTCCGCCTACATGGATCCGAATTGCACAATTAGTAAGGAAGCATTAAGCCGAACCATTCATATTTTAATCACAGAAGCTGTTGGTCAGTGTATTATCAACCATAAACGTTTGTTCCATTTCTTTTTACAAGTTGTTCCAGATATGAAGTGAGTTAAAATGATAATTTAAATAAGCTGTTTATTTTTATTTTCTATAGTTAAATTTTTGGATAACTTTATGCATTTAAAGTTCATTTTAATTTCTAACAAAAAATAAATTTCTGATCATTATTAAATAATTTATACTCAACTTTCGTTTACTTTTTTTTATGAATCCAGAAACGAAAACAAACGTAGCTTGGCCAGCTCCATTGTTGCTGCCCTCAATAAGTTTTCACTTCACATGATGCCTAACTGTCGCCGGCAATTGTGTCATCTCGGTGAGCAGGTGTTCCCAACTATTCTTCACATCTGGAATAGAAACCCTTCTTCAGAGACCAAGGTACGTTACAAAGGGTTTGACCAATCAGGAGTGCATATTCAAATGTGGGGGAGTGGAGAGTTAAATCTGGAGAACCTTGTGCGTTGTCATAAACAAATGATAAGGTTAAAAAATATTGTGTTGCCAAGGCACAATGTTTTTAAAAATATGTGTCAGTCAGTTTAAAATTTTTAAATTTTTTTATTATGCCCGTCCCTTTTACTGTTTTTTTCTGTAATTTGATGTTTAAATTTTTGTAGTCTAATGTTTTTAATAACTTCATGTATTCTTACAATTTTTGAGATAATTGTATGCATTTAACGAAACAGTATGGTGAAATAATGTAATTTAAAAAGGACAACAAATGTTTTTGGGTGAGGCAACAGGCACACAAAGATTTTTGTTTTATTGTAGGCCTAATACCTTAATTACAAAATTGAAGTTATTCTGTGTATGTTTTAAATTTTAAAGGAATCATCATTCCTTATGACATAATTTTTGTTGAAATATTGAAACCTGTCAAGACGGCGAGTACCTCATTGCTTGGAGTATGCATTATACTTTTTTGAAGTTGATTAGTGGACCTTTTGCAAGGGCGGATTTGGGGGGGCACAGCCGGTGCTTCCCCCCGCCCTATTATCGCCAAGATGTATATTAGGGGCGCCGGGTAAAAAACTTACCATATAAACCCAAAATAAGGGCTAAAACAGGGTACCAGAGCATCAAAAAAGGGAAATAACCTTTTTTGTTATCCAAAATAAAACTGGCAACCATGCCCACCCGGACCTAGAAAAGGCCCCCCCTTTCGGTGGATCCTGGATCTGCCCCTGTTTTGGTTTAAATTTGTCATGAAAAATAACAAATAGTTTAATATATTTTCTTATGGTTGTGCCGTGCCTACAGGATCGATTAATAGAATTTATGCAAATTCAGATGACGGTACACCATCCTTTAGGAGCAGAAACTGAACAACAGGGAGCTTATGCAAATGATCCAGACACCTGGAAGGTAATAATATTGAAATTATAATAATGTGTTATACTGCTACCAGTTCTGTGTAGTTGAATTTTAGGAAACTATTCGTGTGGATTACAAGAGGTTTGTGTCATGTGCAATAATATGAAATCAGAAGTGAGCCCCCTATAATCAAATGTGAGGTGTCCCGACAAAATGAGTCGTGTTGTACAGAAAACCAAAATTGAGTTATTGTCATATTTGGATAGAAAAAATTATAAGCTTTAAATTGTTTTTTATATGAGGTTCATAGCTTCAGTATAACTAGAGAAAAATCATTTTAAAATGTTGGTATATGATAACACACGTTGGAGAAAATCAACTTTAAAGATAAACAACTATTGACTTCCTGTATATTTTTCCTTTGATTTTGAAAAACATCCTTTACAAAATGTAGTTCAAAAACATACTGTAAATAAACATAAACAGGAAGTTTGTAATCATAACATTTTATTACTAAACTTAACAAAACAACAGAAATCTCATTTTTGTGAAATTCTGACTTTCTGTCTGTTTTTGTGAATATCTCAAAATGACCTGGCGTACAACACGACTCATTTTGTCACGACACCTCACAAATATGAAAAAAGCCCTCTAGGAGCAGGGACATAAAACACATGTACATGCTTTTTTATTCACAAAATTTGTATGGTATAATGGTTTGTGTACAACATGATCATGTTACTGACCAATCAGATTGGTAAGTCAACATTTCTATTTATTTATTTCCAGGCAAATACAATGAACATATAACAAACTTTGATTAAAAATAAACAAATATTGTACAGTATAAAACAGCCTGTGGATTTCCTAAATTGAATTTCACCACCATCTAAGAGTTCTCCTTAAATTAAATAAACTTTAAAACATACAATTAATATAAGTAGACATATATGTGAGTGAGGTCTCACCACAAAATGAGTCGCATTGTAGGTGAGATCAAATAGAGATAATCACCAAAATAGGTCTGATGTCAGTTTTTTGAGAAATTTAGTTTTGATGAATTATGAGTACTATGGTACTTATATTTCATTATAATATACGTTTTGGGTCAGTTTTTATGGAGTAAAGTTTCCTTCACATGCAGATTTTCGAGATTTAAAGTCTTTTAATTGTTTTTTTTTATTGCTTTATGGGCAATTTTCTGGAAAACTTTAAATGCTCGTAACTTTTGATTTGCTTATCTAATGAATGTCATTTAAAGTGTAGATTACAGCTTATATTGCGATCTATTAGAAAGTTCCAATAACTCAATTTTGGATTTTCCTACAATGAGACTCATTTTGTGGTGAGACCTCACATATTATCTTACATGTGTATGGAAATTATGTATAAATAAACGAAGAATATTAGGAAAAGGTGTTTAAATCAAATTTATATTATGTGAGAGTTGGCAGTTATATGGTACTAAAAAATCCCTTTTTCAGTTGAATAAACTGTCATGTGGTATTTCAATATAATTTTTTTAGCTTCATAGGAACAAAAATTTTTTCCCCGATCCTAAAATTTCAGTGAGGGCAAAGTTTTTTTTTTATAGGGCTTAAGTATTTACTTTGGCATAGACATTATTATGGATGAATTTTAAGTCAACTAACTTGAGTAAATTTTAGAATTAACAAAGGCATTGACGGATTAAGAGGGGTTTAGTCAATGCGCACATCTCCCCCTCCCGCACTTTTTTTTTTTTTTGCTTTGCCTGTCAAAATCAATAAGTAGATAATAAATAAAATAAATTTAAGGCCGAGAACATGTCCACCCAGCTAGGAAGAGGCTCCCCCTTAAGATACTCCTGGATATTCCCCTGAAGGGCATTTGTGGTTTTTAGTTGAAAATACTATTCTATATTTTATTTTACAGCTCCATTTGAAAAATTTGTACAAAGCAATCTATGAAGATATTCGGCAGATCAGCAACAAGGCAAAGTTAAAAAATACAAGGTAAAGTAGGTAATCCGATTAAATATTTAAAATACTGATCTATATATAATAGTCAGATACCAGCAGAAGGTCAAATTTTAATTTTCTAAGGACCATACATTTTATAGTTAAGGCCGTATCTCACAAACGAAGACATCTGCAAGACATCTCCAACTTATCAGTCGCTGCAGTCACGGAGATGTCTCCAACATAAAAATGGCTTGCGCTCTCACCAAGGAGGTATCTCAAAGACATTTCCGCGGTGTCTCCAAATAAGTTGACTACGCCCTTTGCCTGAGAGTTACAGGGACGTTGTTCCACAGTCTCCAAGTACTCGGTAGTCGCAGTGATTTCTCCCGGACCTTCTGTAGTCTCGGCAACATTTCAGACTGTCATAGTGACATCTCTGAAATGCTAATGGTCAGTCGTGACAACTTGGTTTGTACTTGCACTAGTCTCTGTAAGGTTACTGAAACATCGACGATGAGACGACATGCACAGAATAAAACACTAAATCCGGAATTCAAAATAAAAAGAAACATTGCTCATGGTGTTAAAATATTATTTAACTTTCATATTGTTTTTTTTTTAATTTCCAATTCCACATCCTTTACTGGTCATCAGGTGTTATATTTTAACGGGCTGAAAATATTCTATTCTTTTGCAATAGTATATTGCACTCAATGTTTCAATTGATATGCTGCGATCGTCCTCAGGAGTGAGAGTACACTCTCACTGCTGAGGAAGATTGAAGTACATCGATCGAAACATTAAGGTGTTAACATCTACATATGTTTAAACAATATGAATATGAAGCTCAAAACATTTGTTTGGGATCATCCAGGAAGTGCCTTGTGTTTATGAAACATTTGAACATTACTTTTTTATAGAGCTGAAGTATTTACTTTGGCATAGACATTATTGATGGTTTTTAAGTCAATTGCCTTGAGTAAATTTTAGAATTAACAAAGGCAGTGATGGATTTAGAGGGGTTTAGTCAGTGCGCACCTTTCCCTTTTCCCTCACTTATTTTTTTTTTGCCTGTCAAAATCAATAAGAAGATAATAATAAAATAAATTTAAAGCCGAGAACATGTCCACCCAGTTAGGAAGAGGCTCCCCCTTCAGATAACCCTGGATATTCACCTAAAAGTTATTTGTTGTTTGTTCCCCTGAAAGGCATTTGTTTACACACTGTAAAATTTTACCTCTAATATTGTAGTGTTATTTTATTTGGCATGGAAATACTGTAAAGTAGAAAGTACTAGCCATTTATTTCATGATTTTTGTATGGAATTACAGAATATAAAAAAAGTCCCTAGGTAAAAAAGAACCCAGAAAAGGACCCCAAAACCGAATGTAACATTGTTTCAGTAGGGTGGGTTGTTGTGTGAACAATGCTGGGTGGTCTATAACTCTATACTTACTCTATGCAATAGGATGTAGCTCTATACAATAGGAATACAAAAGGTTGTTTGGAGTTGAAATTCCATTGTACGCCTTTAATTCATTCAGTTTTTAAACATGTGTTTCTACAGTTTTTATGTTTACTTTTGAAATAGTTTATCAAGCGAATATGTAATAAATAGGTGTTAACACAGTTAAAATATATATTATAAACAAGTTTATTGAGTTTCAATTAATTATGATTTAATAAAATTAAGAAAATATCTATACAATGAAAAGTAAAAAAATTATGCTATTTAAATAGAATATGATTCAGTGTAACCCAATATAATTTGTTCTACCAGTTAAAACACATTAAAATATTGAAAAGAATTAAATTACTTTAAAATAAAAAATTATACTGTTTACTTTTATTTACTGGTCCATACACGAGCCCTGCCGTGGTCAGAAGGATGCGCGCTAATATTGTAGCTGCAAAGAAAATGACGTGACCCTTAGGGGAGTAGCAAGTTATTGACTGTGCAACATCTAGTCCACTGCACCTTTGATGTTTCGATTTGAATTTGAATTGGCGCAATATAAATGTCTAAATATTAAATATATTATTAAATTAAATGTTCCTCCTAAAGCCCACCCTATTAAAACTATGGTACATTCCATTTTGAGTCCTTTTTTTCTGGGGACATTTATAAGTACAGTACCAGTACCGCATGTTAATCTTTATTAAGTTGTGCACACATGGCATTGGATAATAAAGATAAAAAGAAACACATGAGACAGTTTGGACAATTGGCGACATGTGAACAAGAGTAAAACAATCATGCATATTCAATTGTCTATTTATTATCAATTAATCATTGCAGTTGAAAACCTTACCACCCATTTTACAAATTCAATAGTATTAATTCAATACTATAGTTTGAACAAAAGAACAATTAACTCTGCCTTTAAACAATAGTGTACTCCGCCCAAGTTAAAAACAATGTTTTATCACAAAGAAGTTTTAGAGTATAAAATAAGGTTTCACTTAATATAAAATTTATTCTGCAAAATGAAGGGTCAGCTGTCGATGCATCTTCAAGAGAGAATCATTGGTTTACATAGACGTGGATTCCGACATGTTACAATTGTTGATAAATTGTTAGAAGAAGGAGTAAAAGTTCATCGTCACACTGTGTCGAGTATAATTCGGAAGTACAAGGACACTGGTTCGTGGGGACCAAAACTAAGACCAGGCTGTAAGCCGAAATTGGGCGTAGAATACACTCACTTTATAGACGATTTATACAGAGATGATGACAATTTATCATCCCATCAGGTCAGCAACATTTTTCAGACAGTGCTTGACATTACCATCTCTTCATCAACGATAAGAAAATTACGGAAAAAAGCGGGTTGGAAAAAGAGTGGGCCAAAATACTGCCAGACAATTTGCAATGTTAATAGAATTAAGCGGTTGGAGTTTTGTACCCGTGTATTGGCGGAGCAAGATCGTTTTGAGAATGTGATATGGACTGATAAAACAAGTGTCTACCTAGACCAACATGGGAAGATTTCCTTTTACGAGACTGGAGAGGAACCTAAACTTAACCTGAAAGCAAAGCATCCAGTTAAAGTGTATGTATGGGCTGGAATTAGTCTGAGAGGAGGAACCAATGTGCTGGTATTTGGAGGAAACATGGATGCCGAATTCTATGTGCGTGAAATTTTAGATCGTACTCTCCGTCCTTTTATAAACTCTGTATTTCCAGACTCGCATCGTTTTCAGCAGGATGATGACCCCAGGCATTCAAGTCGCCTGTCTTGTGACTACTTACAAAGGCATGGAATCCATTGGTGGAAAACACCCCCAGAATCCCCAGATCTCAACCCTATCAAGAATTTATGGCATCAACTATCACCTTCGAATTTATGTAAAACCCAAAGGAAAGCAAGAATTGGTAGAGGGGATATTCCAGTGGTGGCGGACAACCATTACCCCAGAGCTATGCTCTAATTACATTAGACACATAGATAAAGTTCTTCCCATCATCATAGAAAGAGAGGGCGGAGCTTCTGGATATTGAATTATTAATTTTCAAACCAAACGGCTCTTTTCAGAGCCATCACCTGAAACAAAAGAGATTTGTTAGCCTAAAATTGCGTGGTAAATTATCTAACATCATCACATAACTATTTGCTTCACAATATTAAATAAGAATACCATGTATGCTTTCACTTATATACTGTATTTATTAAGCCTGTATTATCACAGAAATTTTAATGCTGAGAAGGTGCTCCTATAACATTAAGCAATCGATATTAACTCTATCCAGACCACTAAAATATAAAATCTTGTTAAGAAATATTTGAATTCCATCACTGAGTCATATGATACTGGACAACCATGTCATTTCTCATATTCTTAATAGTAATAGGCCCACGTTATAGACCTAATTTAAAAATTCAATACGACTATTTATATACATGAACATTTTCGCATGCTCAGTATCACAGGGCGGATGAAATGAAATTATAAATGTGAGGTGTTACCACAAAATGAGTCATGTTGTACAAAAAATCAAAATTGAGTTATTTTTATATTCAAATAGAAGATATTATAAGCTTTAATTTGGTTTTTGAATTAGTTCCATAGGTGGAGTATAACCAAAGAAAAATAATTTTGAAATGTACAAACTTGAAAACAAAATCAACTTTAAAGATAAACAACTGCTGACTTCCTGCCTGTTTTTTCACTGATTTTGAAAAATAGCCTTTACAAAATGTACTCCAAAAAATGTTTATTGTAAATAAACATAAACAGGATAGGCCTACTTACATTGTAAACCATTCTCTTGAATGATTGGGCCTACTGAAAACGCCATTAAATGGCCCGTTCAAATACCTGTGATGAAAATAGGTGACGACGTACCCACCACCTACTTGAAGCAGGTTTTGTAGCCCTTTTCTTCCTTTTATTGCCTTAATTAGTCCATTCTAAAAGTAACCTCACTGCTCTCTGTTCTTCCCCGCCATATTTCGAATATTCGCGCCCTTCACTTCTGTAGTGGGAACATCTTTTGGAACACATACTTTCCTTTCGAAATTCCACTCTAGCGAACTTTGCACGATTTGTTTCGATTGGCGCATGACGCTCGACGCTTTCGCTTCTCAACGTTCAGTGGGAATTGGCCTTTAGACAGGATTGGTTTTGTGTCCAAAATAAACTACATTGTTCTTTACTTGGTTTTAACAAAAGTCACGACTCGCATAGACTTATCTCACTGCTTCATTGGACAAGGTCATTGTTACTAAATTTATAATTAGTTTCAGCCTTGCGAGTCATTTGCTATGAGAGTTCCTTTCGTTAATGGCAAAGGTTAGTTAGACAGTACTGTACAAGTTTACTAATGTCCATGGTTAGAATATTGCATGGAGTCTTCACGTCATATGTTCATTATTGAACTTTTCCATGCATAAATATACTAAAAAATGGAAACGATTGTTGTGTGGAGTAAATAGAAGCTTAGGATTGGAGCATGCATTCACTAGTGATTGGTCAAATGGAAAAGTTTACAATTTTAAATACAAATGGCTGTCAGAGCCATCTATCTGGATCTAGTAGGTAAATTTGTTCTAAATTAAAATTGTATGAATTTGATGTGAACAGTACTATCCTTTACCACTGAACATATTCTCCATGGGGCTATGAATTCGGCTAGTAATGTAGCTTCAGTCGCGTTTAATTTGGTTGGTTTTTTATGAAATCTGAGCATTTCTTTTCTATTCAACAATGAGGAAATTCTAAGAATACCACTATTATATCACACACTGATGAGTGTGTGGAGCTGGGTTTTTGTTTATACTGTAGGTAAATTTACTATTATTTCAGAACGTACTTTTACATGCTGCTTTTAAATATATTTGCTTGTTATACACTAAAAATGAAAGCTTTCATTTACCAATCAAGTGTTATTTTGACAGGACAACATGCATACATAAACCTTGTCAGATTATACTTATAAAAAGAATAAATATACATTGAATACATAATTTCATTGATTTGTTTTATAGTGTGAAAGGTTTTACTTTGGATAACAACTTAGTTAATCTTGCTACAGATGTATTTTATCAGGTACGTCAAATTTCAGTTTATTTTTGAACACTTCTGTATATTTTATTAGGGCGATGTGATACCATGTATTTTATTAGGGCCATGTGATACCATGTGTTTTATTAGGGTCATGTGATACCATGTGGTTTTTTAAAGCCATGTGATACCATGTGTTTTATTAGGACCATGTGATATCATGTGTTTTATTAGGGCCATGTGATATCATGTGTTTTATTAGGGCCATGTGATACCATGTGTTTTATTAGGGCCATGTGATACCATGTGTTTTATTAGGGCCATGTGATATCATGTGTTTTATTAGGGCCATGTGATGCCATGTGATTTATTAGGGCCATGTGATACCATGTGTTTTATTAGGGTCATGTGATGCTGGACCTCAGAACCTCGTTCATGTTCTTGTTGTAACCAAACCATTAGAAACATCCATCCTTGCTAATTTTGAATGAATGTGTAGAAAATATTGTGTACTTGAACTAGAGGTTATTTCCAACAATTTTCATGGCCCTCCTTTTAAAGTTATTCCACATTGTCCCCCCCCCCCTCCATCAATAGGACATGCATATCACACGGTTAACATGTGTGAGTTTGTCTAGTCTTGGTGTTCATTTTTTTGCCAATTTTTAATGTTTTTTTTTTAGATTTTGTACAAATGAATTATTTATTTTTTGTATCTTGTTAACATAATTAAAACATTTCTTAGCATGTTTATTAAAAACAATTTCAAACTCACGACCTTAAAGTTGTGTTCTTCTTTACTTGTCTCCCGGCTCCTTCTTCTGAAACCTTGAGAAATATAGGCCAAGTGTATGGTTTTCATAGGCCCTCAATGGAAAAAATATCTTAAAACTATACACAGAGTGCTATTTGTACATAAATTGAATTGAATTGTTTACTTTGACAATAGAGAAACTATCCATTAGCTCAGCACATTGATTTTCTTTTATCAGATGTTTCAAAACCATGCTGACTATGTTTTTGAGGTTACCCAGATAAGCACACAGACCCAGTGTGGCGCAACTCCAGGTGGTACTGCTCCAAAACGAAGACGAATTGTCTGTGGATGGAAGGTCTTATCGGATGTTCTTTCTGAGCAAGCTTCAACATTACAAGGAATTGCATGGTAAATGATCCTCTTTAAATAAAATCTACCTATAATATTGACCATTTTCAAAATATTTATAGAGTAGAGTATCTAGCCTTAATGGTGGCTTATGGGGATGGGGTCAGGGGGATGCAGTTAATAAAGGAAAACAAATTCTGGAGCATAACTAAATAACATATTTCCAATCTTGATTAGGGGAGGAAAGAAATAAAATAGAGAAAAAGTCTTTTTTGCTTGATAATTTAATGAATCGCCACCTGTTGGATCACCAAAAAACCCTACTCGTCTGAAGAGTTGCCCTGCTACAGTTGAACCTCCCTGTTCGGACACCTCCCGTAAGCGGACACCTTTCATAATGGACACTAATTCAAAGACCCATTAGTTTTTCCTATATAATCAGTGCATTTGGTACCTCTTGTAAACAGACACCTCCCATAAGCAGACACATTTCCCTGACCCGATGGTGTTTGCCAACTGTATTGGGAAAAGCCAGACAATCATCTCTTACATGATGCTTCATTAACTCCACCATAGGTACTTACGGAAGGAGGTTACAGTATGTATTCTGTTCCGTTTGCTTTATGTTTATGTTCAAAATATCTAATGAACCAATAATTGGAATTTCATGAAACATGCAGGAGTTCATAATAAGACACAAAAGGAGTGATTGATTTCAGGGATCATGTGGTCAAAGGTTACAGAGGTCAAAACTGGCAAAATAGGGTGTATGGTTGTTAGCCAGAGCTCTCTTCTCTCAGAGAGCTTCTCTTTGTTATTGTATTAACATCCATCAGTCTAGATGTATAGTAACTGTGTTATCACTATACAATGCACAAGAAGGAGTTACAGACTGTGCAACAGGGCAATTGTTTATAGTTATGGATCAATTATCTTGACAAAACATGTGGAAAAAAATAACTCGGGAGTGCGAACAAGAAGTGCCCGTCGATCCCAATCAGACATTATACATAAATCGGCTATTACTGATCACATTATAAAAGAGAATCACATTCCAAACTTTAAAAATGTAAACATCTTTAGACAGGGGAAAACCATTATCTAGCAAGGAAAATAAAGGAGCCCATTTGGATAAGAATCACAGATAATAACATAAACCGAGAGCAAGGAGGCCATGAACTAAGTCACATCTATGACAACTTGTTAACCAACTGCACCCAAAATATACCCAGAGGGGACACCTACGAAAAGCTGAAAAAATTGGTGGCGCTAGACAACACTGAGTCACAAACTGTGACGACGCCAGATCTACACGTCACTTGCGTGAACAAGGGTACCGAGGCAACCGAAGTAACCGAAACGTAGCAAAAAGTAAATCTACTTTTTATGGTTTAACTTGAAAGAAAATTCCAAAATAATTATCTTGCTTTTTGTTTATTTAACTTTTTTCATGAAAAATATATTTTAACCGATAGGCTTCAAGTTTTTGCTGGCATTTTGAGAAAATATCCAAAAAGTTTGCAAAAGGAGGAGCTTTCATCTTTACTTAATACGTTGCTGCAAGCCAGACTCCAGTGCAAAAGGTAATTTCAATCACATATACAAATGAGGCGTACCACGGCAAAACCACCAAGTTGTAGGAAAATTGAGAACCGAGTTATTGTTACAAACATATTATAGTTTTTGTAAGCTTTAAAATGAGGGGTCAGTCATCAAAATCATATATATCTGTTATTGGACAAAATATACACACATTTCTTTTGTATTTGTTTAAAGTTTCTGTTGTTTATTTGCTTATTTGTCAATAACTTCCTGTGTGACAACTTGGTGGTTTTTCCATGAATGGCCTTAAATGGGAAATGTGATGATATCATTAATGGCTCTTTCTGCTTGTATGTATGTGTAATTTATCTTTTTTTCAGGTCTTATTTTAATTTTCAGAGTTGTTAAAAACAAACTGCTAATCTAGTTTTTAAAAATTTGCAAAAACATTTGATTTCATACTCTAAAGTATAATGCATAATCCAAGCAATGAGCTACACGCCATCGTGACAGGATTCAATATTTCAACATATATTATGTCATCATCAAGAACGATTCCTGATTATGACATAAATTTATGTCGAAATATTGAATCCTGTCATGATACGTGTATCTCATTGCTTGGAGTATGCATTATACTTTATAAATTGCCATTCATTGATTTATATTTTCCATTAATTTTTTCTCAGATCACAGGTGCAGACTTGGCTGTTACAGTCTTTATCAGCTTTGGCCATATCTCAGAATTCCATACAACCAAGACAGTCGCTTGTTGATAGGCTGAAGCCATTATGGAACAAGGTCTGGTCAACTGCATCCTCAGCTGTACGGTAAGCTGCAGCTGTTTTTAAAACTTTATCAGAGAAAGATCATTCCTTCCAAAATCTCCCAAATACATCAAAAAATTTAAATTTTGTGAAAATTAACTCATTATTTTTAAAATGATTAAAATGGTCCACATAATGTGAAAGTTCACTAATCAACTTCAAGTAAGAAATTATAATACATACTCCAAGCAATGAAATACATTCAGTTTCAATATTTCGACATAAATTATGGCATCATCAAGAATTGTGACATAATTTGGATACGACTAATAAGCTATGTAGACACCTAATTATAGAAGTAAAATTTATAACATGTCAGTATAAGAAGGTTTCTTACTTCATAGGTACTAAAGATCAGACACCCAAGGGTGTAGAAATTCTGTTGTGTACCATTTCCCATGCCTTGTATACCATTTCCAGTGCTCATAAGTACCAATGCCAAAACTGTTAACCAATCTGAATTATTATATTAACCAATCATAACTAACCTAAAAGGTGTGACATCAGAATTATTATTAAGTATTAAACCAATCATAACTAGCCTAAAAGGTGTGAAACCAGTGACAGAATTTATATTCATAGATATAAGATCAAAGATAACTATATGAATTGAGAGAGTTCCTTTGATGATTTCAACCCATTTTTAAGCAATGGCTTTATTCTGATAGAAAACACCTCTTTAAACAATATAAGGGACCAGTTATCTAAATTATCAATAACATGTGTCATTTACCTGCATACGTTTTAGGCTACGGTCACACTAGAGGTTCAAGCCTGGCTTGACTCAAGCCAGGTGTGAGTTCAAGCCAGGCTTGAAATTATTGGGTGGTCACACTATCTGACTTCAGTTGGATTGACCTTCGAAATTAGCCAAGAGAAGAACTAAAATTTGTCAACAAAAAACACAGTGCTGATGGCTTTGATTGGTCACATTCCAAAGAACAAGGTCAAACCAGGTCAAGCCAGGGTCAATCTGGGTGCTTCACCAGGAATGAGTTAGCTGGCTTGAGCTAGATTTCAAGCCAGGTATAAGTCAATCCAGGTGAGGTCACACTACAAAAATCTCAGCCGTGGTGAGTCAAGCCAGGCGTGAGGCTCTAGTGTGACCGTAACCTTAGTTATATTCATTTTTATTTTGATTAATGTAAAGCAAATAATGGTGTTTTCTCCTGATGACTATTAGTGAATTAAAATATATTTACTTATTATTCGTTTCTATTTTGTAGGAGTACATCGCCCCATGGTACTCAGTATCAGGCATACAGTCTATTGTGTACTTTGCTGACCTATGACCTTGTTACAGTGGATAAGGATCAATGGAGGCTCTTCATACCTGGAATCACCCAGCCTTCAAGGTTTGTGAACTTTTTTAAAACTTTGAGTTAACAGTTTTTTAATCATAATTTTGTATGCAATTATATTTATTAAAAATTATTAAATATCTAATACAAATTAAATATATAATAAAAACTTTTCATCTGGACTTACGTGTTTTATTGTGGCAACGTTTCACGTCTTATCCAAGACGTTTTTTCAGGCCGACTGATGTTATCGTCAATATGTTGACCTGTGACCGGATGTTAGGGTCACATTGTTTATGTCATTAAATGCACAGATAGTGATTGCCAGGACTTATACATTGGTGAAACTAAACAGACACTAGCTAAACGCATGTACCAACATTGGCGTGCCAGTACAGGGTGTGGTGACTCGGCTGTGTTCTTACATCTTGACAGCACTAATAATTCTTTTAACAACAAGGGTGTGGTCATTTTGGATAAAGAACATAGATGGTTTGAGCGGGGTGTGAAAGAGGCCATCTACTTCACCAGAGAACAACCATCTCTCAACAAAGTGGGAGGTGTACGTCACAACTTGGCGAGGGCTTACAACCCGGTAATCGCCAAAATTCCAAAGAGACACTGATTTTCTCCCTGTGATTCTAACTTCCTGTCACAGGTCAACATATCGACGATAACATCAGTCGGCCTGAAGAAACGTCTTGGATAAGACATGAAACTTCACCACAATAAAACATGCAAGTCCAGATGAAAAGTTTTTATTATATATTTAATTATCAACTACCTGGATGAATGATAACTTACACAAACGTATCTAATACAAATATTACTGGTGGCATGGGGGCAAGAAATTAACTTTGAAGAAAAATTTGAATAAAATACCCAATAAGAATTATACGAAAGATGTAACACATATTCTTTATCAATTGAAATTTTTTTAATCCAGATTGGCGGTATTCTCAGGCAAAGCTGAAATACCATACCAATCCAAATACAAATTTGGAACTAAGCTTTTAATTTATGGACAGTGAAAAAAATACAAAAGGAAGGCAAAGAGAGAGACTGCCAAGAACTGTCAACTGAGAATTGAACATATTACAGGGTTCATACGCGTTCTTGAATTCCTTGAAAGTCCTGGAAAAACAAACATGCATTTTCCAGTACTGGAAACTCCTGAAATATTCTAATTGTCCTTGAATGCCCTGGAAATTTCATGTTATTGAAATTTTGTTGAGGTAAAAGGTAGTTATTTTCATTAAACTCCAAAAGTTAATTTTTATTTTGTTGAACCACGCATGGCAAGACCATTGATTGAGTGTCCTTGAAATTTAGAAAATATGACCTGGAATGTCCTTGAAATGTCCTTGATTTTTCCTCATTTTAAGGAGTATGATTTCAAGTTAAATTAAAAGTTATCAGAGAACTGAACAGACTATAAAGCATGATAAATTATAAGAACTAGAGGGTGAGCTCGCTTCG